>WYDI02026487.1:16718-43192 GCA_009867235.2 Psittacus erithacus | reverse complement strand
GGGTAACTGCCCGTTACATCCTGGGCATGACGTGCTGTGGTATGGAATACCTCTTTGGCTAGTTTGGATCAGGTGCCTTGTCTCCACTTCCTCCTGGCTTCCCCTCCTCCCTGGCAGAGCATGAGGCTCAGAATGTTCTTGCTCAGTCTAAGCATTCTAAGCACTAGCTACAAACATCGGTGTTATCATCACTGTTCCCAGACCAACAAAATCAAAAACACAGCACTGCACCAGCTACTAAGAAGGACAAAAATGACTGCTACTGCTGAACCCAGGACAAGTAATAATTTCCTTTGGGAACTATACTGAATGAATGCTTCGTATAAATCTAGATAGCTTAAGCCCACTGTGTCACTGTAGTCTTGTGATGTTCACTATCTCAGCAAAAAGAAACATTAGGTTTGTCAGACTAAATCACGTTCTGATCAGGATTTTGCATTTCATCACATTTTTCACTTATGATGATGTTCTCCATTACTCCTTTTTCAAAACTTGTCCTAAGACATTACACAGTGTTGAAGTAACCTAATTTGCATGTACTTTTCAGGATTTCTTGTTTGCTCTTTTTGCATATATGTTAGTATTCACCAGTCAGATGACATTATTCCTATACTGAAATTAACATTAATAAACAAACTAACATTTGCTGGTAGACTTCTGGTGACTAGAGGAAAAATCAGAAAAGTAACTTCAGTTTCTACAAAGGTGGTAACCAACAAAAACATGAGCTTTCCTCTCCTTTACTCATCCTCAACTAGATTCAACAACAAAACTCCCAACTGAAGGGAAACCAGTCACTTAATATTCCAGAATGATTTTACAGCTTACTTGTCCAATAGCAATATTAAACCAATAGTGGAGCATTTAGAAGTGAAATGGAAATAGTGCCATGATAATTGCTTTGGCAAAAATTTGTTCATGTCATTTTACAACAACTGCTTAATACTGTTTGTTAAGCTTTTAACCTGACGGCACAGGTGTGCTACCTTGTTCACACTTTATCTGTATTTTTCATAAGAAAGAAAATATTTTTTTCATTTACGTTTACAGTGCCATCTGAGTTCAGTGAAATTTGCCAACAAAAAGGAACACAACATATTTATACCTTCTCTTATCTTACTACTCCTTGTTTGAAGTCCCAGTTAGCAATTTACAAGAGAGAACATGTCTTGAAGAGAGATAACTCTGGTCAGGATAGTTGCATTTCCAACAAAACCAACCATCTTTTCCCTGTGGTACAGCAGAGCTGCTGAGCTGATTTCCATCTTGTGATTGAAATCAACAAATTCCTAGTGCCATGGAGCGTGCAGCAGCCATAATTCCAAAAGCCTCCTATGAACAAATTTTCTATAATTTCCCTACACTTTCTGAGTTAATATTTCAAAGACATGACCTTCTGTCACAAATACATCATGCAAGCATTATTCCCAGTATAAATGTCTATACAGACATCTGAAAACATTGTTACTAAATTTAAAAACAAAAGACTAAATGGAATATAAGGAAAAAAATATGTAGTTTTCAGGAAGTGCAGCGAACAAAGTGGTAAATAAAAAACCCCAACCCATTCAAAAGTGAACTCAGCCTCAAGGAATGAAGGTAATTAAATGGATTATTGGAAAGAGTATTTTGGAAATCAATTTCACCAAAAGCATGCCCATATTAAAAGGGAAATTATGGTACCTTAGTTGCACTTCTTAGCCATAGTTGTTGAGACTATATGTTGATCACCTGGAAAGCAAAAAATAGAAGATTAATAATATTGTGCATATTTTAATTACTGATTAAGAAGAGCAACTCATACCACATATTAATCCTTTATTAATATAGTTTTAACCTTCTTATTTTAAAATGGAGAAAAGCAGAATACATAGCTTTGATATCTGCTATTTCATTCCAGATAGAAGCAGCTTCAAATAAGAAAAATAGCAAGAGAATGTTGCCTGAGGTTTCCATTAGTTTACATATTTTCATGAAGGCTGTCAACTCAGAAACCAAGGAAAATTCATAAAAACTTTTATCCTTATAAAATATCTACCCTAAAACATATCTATCAGGCACTTACCTCTAATTTGTTTAGACTCAAATACATTCTCTACCCTTCCACAACCTAAAGTATTTAACAGTAAAATCTCTGACTGGTGCTTTTCTATGTGTATGTGGGCTCGTGCTGGGATAGAGTACATAACTGGTGGATATGTCTGTAAATGTTGGAGGATTCAAGAAGCATTTGGGCCTCCAGACTGACTGTCAGGTTTCTCACAGCTCCCTGGGGAGATGTGCAAGGACCTCTAACAAGGAGTGTCTTCTAGTGGGCACAGGCAGGGACCAAAGGGCTCCTAATGGTATAAGACCTGGGATAGTAGGGGGCAGGGGCACTAGGAACCCACTGGGAAACTGGGTGGCCACTGGCTAGGCCATCCCTCCATAGGTACCCCTCTTGCCTACTCTCCCATTTTTCCCCTCTGTAGCTATCCCTCTTGCCTCGTCCTGCTAACATCTTGTGTCAAACTTTTGGAAGCGCATGAGCATACCAGCTACCAGCATAGTAGTACCTACATCAAGGAACAGCATCGTTTGGATAGTTCACTGAGTTATTAAGAGAATGTGACTGCAAGATACCCATATTTTGCAATTCAAAATAAAGCAAGACTACAGTTCTAAATGCTTCCAGATTTCAAGGTTATACATAGCCAAAAATAAAATCTGAAGTTAAAAAGTTGTATATGGTGTCACTTTCATACTAGGCATACAAAATACACCTAAACCAAACCCACTGCAAACAGTTCCAGAACCAAAAGGCTTGCAATGACCAAAGCATAACTGCCTGCTGCAGCTTCAGCCAAGCTCTGCTTGCTTTGTACAGCAAAAACCGCAGGTATGAAACCAAGTTTGAAATTGCATTTAACGGGATCTTTTATTTTGCTGTGGTGATTTTAAGTTGTTATTGGTTGGCTTTAAAAATGAATTGCACAGTTCCTGGGCTCATTCCACCTCTCTTTGTCAGCAAAATTCAGGTATTTACTAAAAGAGCATCTGTCAGCATTATCTTCGGACAATTTCACATGAAGCAAAGACATTTTGCAGGTTGAATTTTTCTCTTTTACTTTAGTATTTGCAAGTTATCTACATAATAGGACTCAATTTTCCACAATATGCAAAGAGCTATGACTCAATCAATAGAAGAAAAAAACTTACTCTCAGGGCTGCTAATTGATAGCACAGAAGCTATTTGTTATATTGGAGTTAGCCAACTTGCCAAGCTCCTAAAGCAAAAAGCACATACATTTGGGTAGACATGGTTTGCTTTGCAATAACTGAAACTGTTGGTTTGTTCTGAGCTGGAGCAAATGCATGGTAGGTTGGAGATTTATAAAATAACTCATGGATTTTAAGGCTGATGGAAATTTGTGGAAATGCGTAGAAGTTGTGTGGACTTCAAAAAAAATCACAGAAGGAGAAACAACATGGCATTTTATTAGCCTTCAAAATTTAACTGCTTAAGTAAAAATTATTAAGTTTCATTAACAAGACACCATATGATTATGGAAGAACATAACTTTTCCCCAGAGGAGGTTTGCTTGACCAAACAATTTGTCTCTACTATACATATACAAATACACACACAAACATACACACACACACACAAAGATACAACTACAAAAAAATAAAGAATAAACAACATGCAGTTCATTACAACAAACATTTGTCCATATTTCTGAAGACATCAAGCAATTCTTCTTTTTTTTTTTTTTTAAGGGAAAAAAAATACTTCCAGCATACAAATGTATTACTGAGAACTACTTCTGAAAGAACTCGTATTCTTTCCTTTAGTCATGTTTTAAAATTGAAGATGAAAGGATAGGTGCTCATCAAGTATGGGCTCTGCTCTGGATGAAATACAGACATGTCCTACCAGTGCCATGGTTACCACTGACTTGACATTCCATCAGAATCCCACAAAAATCCAATAGTGTTAAGGCTGCAATTAGTTTGTCCAGAGAATGACCAGTCTTCCATGTGTGTAGCAGAGGGAGAGAAACAAAATGAATTGCATTGCCATGGGAACTGAGTTTACTACTTGCTTTACTAAGAGATTAATGCCTATTGTCAGCAGATTTTATGATAAATTATCATAATTTTGCATTATTGTAATGAAGATGCATCACGCTGTGAGTTCTTCATACACTGCAGAACACTTTTCCTCTAATCACCAAGGGCTTTTAGTTCTGTATGTTATTTTACAAAAAGTAGGCTGTTTAGATTGTGATTGTTTCAGATTTTAACATGAAAAAGAAAAGAGACAGACACTTCAGCTTGGAGTTTTTTACAGCACTAGAAGATAACGCAGCTAAAGACTGCAGCTATTACATTAGCCTGTGATTTGGTGCAAGAGAATCAGATGAAAGCAGGTAATGTTGTTGCCATTTCATCTACACAATCTATAATTTGGGGTTTTACTTTGGATTTTACATCCCCACCATAAGTGGCGGTCAAAGGTATGTGAAGGATCAGTCACTTATTTGGACTGTCACACCCCTATTACAGGGCAGAGATAATTTTTATGCTCACTGTAACAAGTCTTCTGGTTTAGTTTCCTCTAAAGGAACCCCATTCATGTGCACCAAGACACTCTGAATTGACCCAAAAATGCAATAAATGGGAATAATCAAACGATTCACTTTAAAAACCATGCTACTGCTCCAAACTAATAACTGTTTCCCTTGTCAAGAGGAAGTGATGGTATAGGCTGAGAGAAATACACTACCATGGAAAGAACATGCCTTTATATAACTCAGTGCCCTCTCCTTGCCCTTGTCTGCAGGTATCACATAACACCCCAGAACATAAAATTCATCCTAAAGGGTAAGAACTGGGAGGATCCTCCAGTGAGCAAGGATGACATAGTTATCTAGTAAGCAAGCATTAAGCCCATATATTTATTCAAAACTGGACATTTGGCCTTTTATTTCTTTGCTGTCATTTCAGTGAAGTGCTTTACCTACAGTGAAAAGTGTTCTGAAATTCTGCTGCCATGATTCCTTGTAACCAGAAGATGTATACATTTGTTTTAAATTAGAGAGGAAGCACAAATGGCATGTTGGTATAATATTTTCAAAATACTGTGCTAGCTAAATACATTTTCAAGGCTGTAATTCTATAGTTGATGACTGCCTAAAAAACAATTCCCGTCATTAAATTTGAAACAAGTTTTGGTGCATTTTTAAGATTCTCATTTTTGAGGCTCGTTCTTAATAAAACAATAAATTATTTCACCTAAAGGAGAGCAAAAGGCCAAGTTTCGGAAGAAGGAAGTTAAAGAGGTCTCTGTTCCCAAGAACACCCACAAGCAATGTGAAAACCCTGAAGGACAGTCTCAGTCTGTAGGTTCTGCCCAGACGCTTCCAATTTTTAATTTTCTGAAGATTGAAGGAATTGCTAGGAAAGTACAAGTCACAGAACTCAAGTGTATAAAGGATTAATTTTCCTGAAACTGGGCCCTGACCTTTTGCAACAGTGATCTGCCAAGTGTCCTGGTATGCCAACATTATGAGTTTGCAATGACCAGGACCAGGGGCTTTAATCTAGAGAAGCTGGTTTTATTTTAGTGTTGACAGACTGGCTGCCTCTTTGTGCATCTGTGCTCACCCAGTTTTAATTGACAGATATGGAACTGCTCAGGTATGTCCTGTTAAAGGCTGACAGTATGTTTCCAAACTTTTATACACAGCCAAATTCAGACAGTTGTAGCCAGTGGCTAATAATAATCTGCCACCAGGTTTAGGGATGGGAATCAGATAGTAGAACAGAGGCAGCAGCAACAGGGACAAAGTCAAGGCACACCAAACTGAAGCAGAGCTAGCCTCAAAATTTACAAAATCAAAAATCCTTTGCTGTAAGGTCAGGGTTTCAAACAAGGAGTCATGAGCAGATCAGGAAAACAAGAGCAAGAACCTAGACGTAGCATAAAGGTACTAGATCATGACCAAGCCTAGAGAGCAGACATAGACCCAGGGGCTAGAAAGAAGGATTCTAAAGGCGAGGCAATAAATAATAAAAGTGTTAATTATGGAGCCCAGTGCCCAGAAAAGGCTGCCCCACAGCACAGTTATCAGACTGACATTAGAAATTGTGAGGTTTGAACCTTCCCCTCTTGGATGACCTCAGCCCTGCCTAGGTGTCCCCCAAGCACTGACGTACTTCTTGTCATTATGGCCACTCCTTGTCCCCTCCCACCACTTTTTGCCTGGAAAGTATGTAAAGTAAAAGTTTTCACATGAAAAAATACAAAGACAACTATATTGTCTGCAACTAATTATATTTACCTGTCCAGGTTTGTAAATCAATACACTTACTTCTTAGCAAGCAAAACTTACAGGTGGTGTTCCTAACATCTCCTAGAAAATCAACATTTTCCAAAAGTCTCCATCAACTACTAATATTACGTAAAAAGCATTATTCTGGCATTTTTATTGTAAGTTTTGTTGTTAAATTGAAGCAATGAAAACTTGATTTGCTACAATACTTTTCTGGAAAATCAACTCAACCATATTTTTCTTGGCAACAGACAGTAAACTTGAGTCAAAGTAAGTGATTTGGTTTAGTACTATTTCTCGCTTTCTGTATGCATTTCATATATATTTATGTCTTCCTTTGTTTATAATGCATGTAAATGTTGGTTTCGCACAGTTGGTGGAACCTGGTTGAGTGAACACAGAAGCAGTGATCAAATTCCAAAATTATAATCAGTTCAGATTTTTTTCTCTGTACTCTGTGCCACACAAACTCACTGTATAACTCAACTGCATCCAAAGTACATTTAAAGAATTTACTGTTTATAATAAAACAAAACCTCCAAAATAGTTTTTAAAAAGTCTTAGTGATTTTTTTTTTTTTCCTAAACCCAGGTCACTCAGAATTTCACAGTGCCTCAGAAAAAGGTTTGCTTATAGATCATTAGGGATTGCATGTTTCTTCCATCTATAGAATAAATAAACAAAACAACTCAGTGCTTGTTCCATATTCCTCATATGCCTTTGTAACGTTTTATGCTGCCTCATACTTAAATTCTTCAGGTATTGCTTGCTTTGATCGGCTGTATAATACAATGATTTAGTGCTTAAAAGAATTGTATAAATAAAATAATCTTCACAACCAACAGCCATATTCCATTATACCTAGCACTTGCAGTGGAAAGGGGTACCATTACAAATCCCAGCAGATTAGAAGAAAGAAATATCTGTCTCAGTCCAGAGTGCTTTCTATTATACCAGACACTAATGGAAAATGAAGTAAACCTCGGCACTGAGCTTATCAGATTTTTGGAAAATTGACATGTGTGGGGTTTGCATGGATTCATCACTGCAATCTGTTGTCTGTGACAGGCCAATGATGAGTTAATGATTTCAATGATTGACAGTCCAAATTGTTTCAGAAACACAGTAAAGAAGAAGAAAATAAAATGTTCACAGAAAACATTAGACAAATGTGCAGAATTTCAAGACATTCATAATGCTACCTAGACACCTAAGGGACAGACAACAGAAATATATATAGATACACATTTACTCATAGTTTATCTCTTCTTCAGTTTCTCTCAGCTGACGATCACTAGGTTCTTACAGGAAATCTACATTAGAGCCTTTCCCAGTTCTGGTATCTCAGCATGTGAGATCATCCCAATGGTTTGACATGAGGAGACAATAAAGAAAATTTTATCTTTCTTTGGCTTATTCAGGCTGAAAAGGCTTTAGCTCATCTAATACTGACTTATTTATAAAAGCAGAAAACATGGTGGCCTTCTACAATGGAGCTACAGCACTGGTGGATAAAGGGAGAGCAACTGATGTCATCTAATGTCATCTAACTGGACTTGTGCAAAGCATTTGACACTATCCCACATGACATCCTTGACTCTCAATTGGAGAGGCATGGATTTGATGGATGGGCCACTCAGTGGATAAGGAATTGGCTGGATGGTAACAAGAGTTGTGGTCAACAGCTTGATGTCCAAGCGGACACCAGTGATGAGTGGTGTTCCTCAGAGGTTGGTATTGGGATTGGTGCTGTGCGACATCTTTGTCAGCAACATGGACAGAAGGAGCTCACCCTCAGCAAGTTTGTCAATGATACCAAGCTGTGTAGAACAGTTGACACGCTAGAGGGAAGAGATGCCATCTAGAGGGACCCTGACAGGCTTAAGAGGCAGGACCATGCAAACCTCATGAAGTTCAACAAGGCAAAGTGCAAGGTCCTGAGCCTGGCTCAAGGCAATCCCAGGCACAAATACAGGCCGGGCAGAGACTGGAGTGACAGCAGCCCTGAGAAGGACTTGGGAGTATTGGTCAATGTGAATCTCAAAATGATCTGTAAGTGTGTGCTTGCAGACCAGAAAGCCAATCATATGCTGGGCTGCATCGAAAGAGGGTTGGAACACCTCTCCTATGGAGACAGGCTAAGAGAGCTGGGCTTGTTCAGCCTGGAGAAGAGAAGGCTGCGTGAAGACCTTATAGCAGCCTTCCAGTATCTGAAGGGAACCTGTAAGGATGCTGAGGAGGGGCTTTTTGTAAGACCAAGTAGTGACAGGACAGGGGGAATGGCTTTAAACTGAAAGAGGGTGGTATCTTTAGATTAAACATTAGGAAGAAGTTCTTTACTGTGAGAGTAGTAAGCACTCACACAGGTTGCCCAGAGAAGCTGTGGCTGCCCCATCACTGGAAGTATGCAAGGCCACGTTGGACATGGCTTTGAGCAACCTGGTCTAGTAGAAGGTATCCCTGCCCATGGCAAGGGGGTTAGAACTCAATGATCTTTAAGGTCCCTTCCAACCCTAACCATTCTTGGATTCTATGCCTGTTCCTTCCTATGAAATGCTCTTACTCATCAAGGAGGGAGTTGGAAAGAAACACAGAGAAAGAAGAAACTGCAAATATGTCCTTACTCAGTCCCATCTATGCCAAGTGAAAAGCTGCCTGGGCCTACACATCTCACAGCCTACATTCCAGCTGCTCCTCACTGCTGTTCTGGCAGAGGCACTCACTCCCCCAGGGCTGCTGGGAGCAGAGGCTACCGGCTTGCCTTTCAATCTCTTTCAATCACAGTGAAACAAGTGTAAGTGACAGGTTGTGCTTCATTTGTCAAAAAATTATTTCAGCAAAACTCCTAGAAGCTACTCAGTCATGAGATTTGTGGAGATGGGAATGCAGCGAGAGCTTTTAACTAAACACAGCAGGCTGACCCTCTCAGCAAACAGAGCCACAGAGAAACTGGGTAACAGCCTTTCCTCTTAAGAAAGATGGAGTACCTACTGATGCGCATTTGAAAATCTTATTCTTCAAGGGAAGTTAAGTCTACAGCAGATTCAGAGTTCAAACAGATCTATGTATGATCTGAAGTTGGAAACTGACAGCAACAGATTCCAAAAGCAAAATCTGCATGAAACAAGAAAGAACCTAAGATTTCCTCTAAGCACAGAGCTGCTGCTGTTCCTAGATCAAAATAATGCTGTAGTTTTCCCCATTCACTTCACATCTTGAACCTGAACAGAACCAGCAGATGGACATTCCTAGTTAACAGTCCCAGACACAATCACATGCTCACGCTCTGTGCTTTCCCCCAGCTTACACGAGAGTTCTTAAATAGGAACGGCACAAACTTGTATTACATAATTACACTAAGATTCTTAAACAAGTGGTTGTTCTTCTGTGTTTGTTCTTACTTTACACTGTCCTCCTGAAATACCCTTCCTACTCTCCATCTTAAGAAAGTTCAGGAAGGTTTGAGCAGCATATTCTGGGATAAAAGCTCCCACTGTCTTTCACTCCCCAGTCTGTGGAATATTTATGTTAGCCTGTTTTAAGTCATGTTTGGCTTAGTTTGTATTTCTCCCACTTACATGAAACTATTCAAGGAAATATTCAGTGCTGTACAAATTTATGGTTCCAAACACATTTATTGCTTACTCTTTTTCCTCTATTAGTCCTCTGTCCACTGATAAACATTAACTAACAACAAACTCAAACTCATGCCCTTTACTACAGCTTTGACATCTGCAACAACTTTAGCACCTGAAAGCAAAGGGTATCTACAAGGCTGTTCAAGTTAAGAATCACACACATACAGTTACATTATGTGCATGAATTCCCACACATCTCTCCGTAGCAGTACCTGCACTGTAGCAAATGTATTTGCATGTCCACGTATACTCATTGTGTGTGTACATAACTGCAAACAAGACAGGACAGAAACTTAGTTAATCAAAGGTTAGTCACACTGATGTATTAAAATACATAAAGAAGAGCAAATTTTGCCTGAGATACCAAAACTAGAAGTCTAAGGTATTTTGATATTTGCAACAAGGGTTTTTTTTAGCAGCTTGCTGACTTAGACATTTGGGGTTCAATTCGTACTTAGACAAGAGCTATTTTGTATCATTTTGGCATTTTAAATATCATTCAACAGCAAGCTATAAACAACGATTTTAGCCATTACAGTAAATTCAAATAGCATTTAGGGAAAAAAAATAGCATATTTCTACAGCTTCTGTATGTGAGATGATTTAAATAGTCAATTTTAATTTTCAGTAGGTACCAAAATGCCATTAGAAAACAGATGCATTTAGGATCTTGTGTATTGTCTTGTACAGAATAAAATCCCAAGGCCTGAGCAGTATTATAAACATTAGCAATCTTGCTGCTAGGTGTTTTCAGATACCGCTAAAACTTGTTTCAAATTACTGTAACATATTTGGTCTTAATCACATTTGATCCCAGGTCTGAAAATGTTCAAAAATATTTCTACATCTCCTACTACCACCAGCCTCTGAACTTTGATTTCATGTACTTTCTACGTCTATACTTAATGCCCAGTGATAAATGAATACCTGCAGGATTTCCAGAATTTGTGAACCATCTTATCTAGCAAATTATTTAAGCATGTGAATAGTTCCACACATTCCCTGACATTCTTGCAAATGAGAACAGAATAGGAGCTGCAGCATTAATACATCATACTCAAATTAAAGCTTTGCAATACATGAGTTGTTCAGATCTGTATTCAAATAAGACAAACAAGTGTCAAATCCAGAGGGAGTATTGAAGCTGACATTAAGTTTTACTTTTTGGATTTTTCCCTGCATACTAAGTTTGGGTTCAAGGCCTTTGCTTCAATAGGCACTTAAGAATAACCATCTTAAAAAAAACATATTTCTCACCAAAGGAGTCTCTTCTTGCCTCATTTCCAGATTTGCAATTATATTATGATATTAATTTCAGCAGCCAAACTCTTTAAAACATGGTTTACACAGGCAGCTTTTTAGTTCATGCAGTATCACTGTTGTTTTAAAACATTTATGTTGCTTGTTTGTGTTACTTTGCTAATTTTATTGTAATTTAATATTAATTAATA
Organism: Psittacus erithacus; assembly: GCA_009867235.2. Lineage (NCBI taxonomy): Eukaryota > Metazoa > Chordata > Aves > Psittaciformes > Psittacidae > Psittacus > Psittacus erithacus. The sequence continues at coordinate 31,786 of WYDI02026487.1, read as the reverse complement.
ACTCTGTGGTTATAAAGTGTTTAATCAGTTATAACAATTATGCCACAACATTGCTTAATAAAACAATACACTATTGGGATTAAATCAAATTAATTAAATTAATCTGCTATCATCTTTTATGGGTAATTCATTGCACAATGAAAAGAGTCGTGAAATTATTTTCATGACAACTACCCTAAAAAGACTTTGCGTATATTCTTTCTTACTTTAATAATACAGAAAAACTGTCACTGTCTTCAATGATTTTCTACAGATTAGCATGAGGATCTTAACTGTCTCAAAAATAGACAGCCACAGAAATTTAGTAATGGAGTGACCTTGTTTCTGAAGTAATGCTTAAAAAAAGGACTGGCACACTTGGCTCCAGTCAGTAACTGCCCAACTAAGAAGCCTGTCCCCAAGAGTTGCCAACACACCACTGCTTTAGGACCTACTTAGCCAGAGGTCATACCTTTGCCTGATGAGGTCATGAGAGAATTTTTCCTCCATGAAGTTGTCAAATTGATCTTGAACCTGCCTAAGCTTTTGTCATCTGCCACACTCTGTGGCAGCGACATCCACACACTAACCACTACATGGGAAAGCACTCCATTTGCTTGCTTTAAAGCTGCTATTGGATAATTCAGTGTATTCTAATCCTACTTCTTGTATCATGAAAAAGAATTAATAAATTGCCCAAGACCACTTTTTACCCTTTGAAGCTTATATCTCTTCGTAAGGTCCACATTGCAGCTGCATCTTCTCAGGCTGAACAGTCCAAATCTGTTCAGTGCCTACTCACACAATGTCATTCCATCCAGTTGTTCCCTCTTTAGTTTTTTTTAATTCTATTAGTTATGCATAGCCATTTGTTCTATTTGGTATTGCCTAGCACTTGTCATGACTAAATTGCACTGTAACTATTTCAGATCATTTTTTCATGTGACAACATCATTTAAAATTATAATTCTGTCCTTGTTGAAACTCTTTCAAATCTTTCTGAAGCTGTTGTGTCTGCTGCTTTCCAATTCTAGCTTTTATGTCACACAAGTCAGCTAAAAAAAATAATAAACGTGACAGTCTCATGTTTAATATTTGTCACAAGCTCATGACAGACCTGAAAACACCTTCCTGTGTGACAGCATACATGCAAGAGAATGGGTTCACATTCAGGCATGACCATGTAACTGGTGATTTACCCTAGGTTATAATTCCAATGTTCACTTATGAGAACAGCATGCGATAAACTTTTAAAAAAGCAACTTCACTTGAAACAAACTGCAATTCTTGCTCAGTCCCCATCTATTAAATCAGTTCATTGAAAACAATCCCTTGTCAGTCATCTGGGACCTCTCCTATCACCTGTAAGGCTCAGGTATGGGTCACAGATAACAGTTCAGAGACTGTTCTGACCAGTTCTACAAATGCTTTAGGGTGATTTTTTTTTAGTCTGATGACTTGAATACAAATCATCTCCCTAATTGTTTTTCTAAATTTATTCCTCCCTGGACCCTTGCATTATCTCCTTAAATCAGTGAAGAAATTGATTATATTTCCAGTGCTTCTCACAATGAGAGGAAGCGCTTAATTATAAAGTTGTAGAATATAATATTCAATAATGCATCTTTTGAAAAATGAGTGCTACGTCTTTTACGTGGTAACAAAACCAAATGCAAAAATACCTTAAAATAGACATTATACTGAATGAAGTGTGAAAATATTCACACTCCAAAGATTGGTTCATCTCTTCTGACTTCAATTGCTTTATGTTAAAGGGATGGATATCATCTTATATCACAGCCCTCCAAAAGACTAGAAGAGATGGAGCAAACTGCAGCAGTGTTTGGAGAAAAAGGTAGAAAAAGGAACTGTTCAGCTATAAAGCCTAGCAGAAAGATTTTGAGATGGCTGACGTGATAATGATTTCTCAGCACCATTTCTCATTTTTGTTTAATAGCTCACAGGGTAATACCTTTGTCTTAAACTTTATTTTAGATTTTCACTTCTCACAAAGTATTCGCAGAGATGAAGTTCTATACCTAAGCATAAGCACCTTTGTATAATTTATCCCCCTTTACTAATTATCTACTTTTGCCGTAAATGCCTTAACAGAACGCACACATGACAGGCTGAAGATTACTCAATAAAAACAAGATTGCGATTGGCTTTCTCAAGAGGTATCTACTCTGTGCAGCTTCTTTATGTCACTAACAACAGCATGTTTTATACATCAGGCATTACTAGGCTGACTTTTTCCCCAGGACTCACCTTCCTCCTAAGCCTACTGCTTCTGCATTTATTTTTTTTTTTTTTTTGGTGCTTTCTGTAGACAGAGAAATTAATAATGTTTTGCTTCTGTCCAAGCAACAGTTTGTCACATGAGAGGGCAGGAAGGGTGGTACCAAAGGACACCAAGTGATGTAATTATATGAGATCTGCATCACTGCAGTGAACCATGTTCACTGGGGTTCTCCTGGAGCAATGAAACTACATACTTTATGTATGCCTTTTTTGACCATAGCCAAAGGTTTGTGCAGAGTGGCCTGGAGCTGGCTGCTCCACTGTGACCCTTGCTACCACTCATTTCAGGCTTAGTTGCCTTCCAGCATTTTCACCTATGGCCTTAGAAACAACCTTTAATGTACTTGTTAGTAATTTTAAAAGGTGACCATGTCCCAGCCACTTCCATGCGTCCATGTCATACAGATGATACAGTATAGATGTCAAAAGGCTGCATTATAATTACTGAGAAGAAGGAGCACAGCTGATTCCAGGCTGGTTCCAATTGCCTTTGAAGCACAGGAGGAGGAAGAATGCCTAATACATAGAAAAGCAGACAGCAGACTTGAATCTGAGAGGGAACCTCCCTGGTGACACTAGCAGTGTGGAAAGAAACTCCCTACATGACTCAGGCAAATGAATGCAAAAACAAGAACAAGAGCTCTAACTAGCTCCTACATGTGCCTGGGAGGGGGCAACTCAAAGGAAACACAAATACATTTGTGCAGTTCAGATGTGACCTCCCACCTTGCTCCTGGACATCTGGGGGTTTAAGTATAGACCCACTCTGGCTGTCACAAATCCCTAAGATCAAAGCAAACAGCTCAAGAAACTCACTGCCCACAAATGAACATCATGATGTGACATTTTAACTTACTGACTAAATACTAAGACTGCGTTCTGATTTCAGTTGGGATAGGTTTGATTTCTTCACTGTAGCTGATACAGCACCGTGTTTTGACTTAGTGTAAGAATAATATTGATAACACAATGGTGTTTTAGTTGTTGGCAAGTGGTACGTACTCTAAATCAAGGACTTCTACTTTCTCATGTTCTGCCAATGTGGAGGGCACAATGAGCGGGACAGGGAGAAGGGGTGGGGGAAATACAGCCAGGACAGTTGACCTGAACTAGCCAAAGCAGTATTCCATACCACAGAACATCATGCCCAGTATATAAACTAGGGGGAGTTAGTCTGAAGGGGCCAATCATCACTCCGGTCAGGCTGGGTATCGGTCAGCAGATGGTGAGCAACTGTACTGTGCACCACTTCAGGGTATTGTCATTATAATTTATTTCAATTATTAAACTCTTCTTATCTCAACCCATGGGCTTTACATTTTTTCCCATTCTACGCCCTATCCCACTAGAATGGGAGAGTGCGCGAGCAGCTGTGTGCCAGCAAGGGTTAAACCAGGACAGAGCATTACAAGCACAACATTAAAAAAAATGTATCTTTCCTTTTCTGGGGAACTTTATTGCTACAGTGCTTTCTTATTTAGGAGGTAATTCTAGATCAAGACTTAGCACTAACATCTTCTAGTTCATATACATTGTATAGAATCACGTTTGAATTTTTGTACACAGTTGTTAGGCATTAGGTTTCCTGATGGTTACGTAGCAACTGAAGGTTAGAAATAACTAGGGCATTAAGAGGTTTTCTTTCTGTTACTCTCCTATTTTTTCTTTTATACTCAGCTGTTATAAATGTTTCATTTGACATAAAAGAACATATGTAAATCTTAAAAGTCAGCTATTGAAGCTGTTCAGTCTGAGCAGTCTTCACATCACAACTGAGCCCATACACAGCTATCTTCAGTGTGTGAACATACTAGTGGCAGCAGTTCTCAACTCCCTCCCATGCAAGCCTTCTACCTTTCATTACTCCTTGTTCTAGCACATACAAATACTGACTAGAGTTTGTGGTATTAAGGAGCACCTTCTTTTTGTTTCTCTGGAAAGCAAGGGGGAAAAAACCCCGAGCTCTCCACACTGCACTGTGCACAAGGCAATGCTGCTCACAAGTCATGGAGCTCAGTCAAGGAGGTGAAAGGTGCTTCTACAACTCCCTCAGCGTGGAAACACATAAGTCCAAAAAGCCAGATTACAGGTAGGCAGCATGGTTTTAAAGGTCAAGAAAGAAAAAGAAAAGCAAAGAAATCAAAAAAGGGAGCAAGGGAGTAAGGAGAGAAAACATGACACATGAAGAGCACAGCAGAAGCCAGGGAGGGGCACACCACAAAATAGGTAGATTCCAAAGAATAACATAACATGACACTCAAATGTAGCCACTCCATCACAGCAATTATTTGGAAATATTTTAGAACTTGCCATCATCACTAACAGCTATTTAAACTTGGGATGTACAGTTGAAGTTGCAAAATATTGTACTTGTCCTGTCCCTTATTTAGTACAAACTCAGTAATTTTTGCTGTGGAAATTCATGAAGAATCATAGACTGGTTAGGGTTGGAAAGGACCTTGAGATCATTTAGTTCCAATCCCCCTACCATGGGTAGGGACATGTCACACTAGACCATGTCACCCAAGGCCCTGTCCAGCCTGGCCTTGATCACTGCCAGGGATGGAGCATTTTTCACTTCTTTGGGCAACATTTTCCAGTGCCTCAGTACCCCCACAGTAAAGAACTTCCTCCTTAAATCTAACCTGAACTTCCCCTGTTTAAATCTATTATCCCTTGTCCTATCTCTACAGTCCCTGATGAAGAGTTCCCCTCTGGTATCCTTGTAGGTAAGTCCAGGAGACGATGTCAACTGCTTTGCCCCTATCTATCACTTTTTTAGCCCCATCATAGAAGACCACCAAATTGGTCAGGCAGGATTTCCCCTTAGTGAAGTCGTGCTGGCTGTCGCCAACCACTTTGTTGTTTTTCATGTGCCTCAGCATGCCTTCCAGGAGAATCTGCTCCAAGATTTTGCCAGGCACAGAGGTGAGACTGACTGGTCTGTAATTCCCTGGGTTATCCATTTTCCCCTTCTTGAAAATGGGGGTTGTATTTCCTTTTCCCAGTCATCAGGGACTTCACCTGACAGCCATGATTTTTCAACTATGATGGACAGTGGCTTAGCAACTTCATTTGCCAGCTCCTTCAGGACCTGCAGATGGATTTTATCAGGTCCCACGGAATTGTGCAGATTCAGGTTCTTATGATGTTGAACTTGATCCTCTCCTACAGTGGTCCTAAGGTCTTCATTCTCACAGTCTCTGCGTTTGTCTTCCAAGACTTGAGCAGTGTGGCTAGAGCATATGCCAGTGAAGACTGACAGGTAAATCTTAAAAAATAGCCTGCAAGTGTTTTAAGCATGAAAAACCTCTTTCTGCAAAAGCCGAACAATGACATTTCTTCATGTCATGGCCATGTGTTACAAGAAAAATACAAGTCACAGTTTAAGCAAGATAACAGGGTAATATATGACTGAAAGGATTCCTGGCTGTCAGGAGAAGACCTGACAACTGAAAAGTGAGAGAAAAATAAGGCATCATGAAAGAAGAATTAAAGCAGTGTTGTTTAGTCTTTCCTTTCTAAAGTGGCACAGTTATGCTGAAGTATTTAAACCTACTATAGGAACACAGACACCCACACATTCCCCGATGCATGCAACATGCTGCACTATCTTCCAGAGCCCGCTGAATGAAGTCTGTCAAGAAAGAGAAAGCACGCCTTCATTTCAAGGAGAATTTCCAGAAAAACAGATTCAAATAGATTAAAAAAGAAAAAGGGGAGGGGAAAAAAAGAAGAAAAAAAAAAAAGGCAGCTCAACAGTTTGTGAAATGTGCCTCCTGTATGCTGTCAGTGCGAAACTGCTTAATTGGCTCTGCCAGCTTCAAAAGTTACTGCGGCCACAACAGTCCCTCACCTGGAGGTTTCTTCTGTAACATAGCAAAAGGGGTCAAATAAGAAAACCTCATCCATGTTCATGTAAAATACATCTCAACATGTCAGATTTTAGTGATGTGGTAGACTTCCTACAGCTGTGGATAGAAACAATGGCTATCTCTCTGGTAACCCCAGGTGGAAGACTAAAATTTGAACACCCAGTATACTGATTGCTTGACAGTGGCCGAAAGGCAGTTCACAATAACAACATATTTTACAACTTGTAAGCATAATCCATTTGTATTTTCCCTCTCTTTATTTCCAGCAGGTCAGCAGATACTTGTGCCTGCAAATTATCAATCTGAGCTATGACCTGACTAGCTTAACGCTGACAGTAAAACAAAAAATTATAATAAAAAGCTTGTACATTTGTCAAACACACCAACCTCATCCAAAGAGGATTTTTATGTGCACATTTTGTTTTAAAAACAAGTACTAAAGAAGGCAACATCTCATAGAGCTCTGCTTGGGACAGTTACTGACAGCATCAGAAGAGACCCAACATCCAACATCCAGTGTTCAGAAAAAAGAATTAATTGATCTTGTTTTATCAACTTTGAAACTGCCTTCTCTAGCACCTAGAGAGAGCTTGCCCTTCAGGCAGGTTTTTACAGGCTCTCATGGCTTTACTTTGATTGCTGCTGTAGCTGAAATATATAGCTTTAGTATGAAGGGATTATCTGTTATCCTGCCCTTTGGGAGAACCTCATGCTGTGACAAAGACTTTTTTCTGCTTAATCTCTTAAATTTAACAAAACTAACAAAAGTACAGCACACCTAGCATTACTTTTATTTTTTTTTTCCATAATGCCCCTCAGGCCCTGGAGGGATAAGGAATCACTGAATGGTATTTAACATCATCACATCTGAGTTTTATTTCTCTGATAAACTGAAGTTTGATGACATTTTTGGGTTCATAATCTGAATTGCCTAATGTCACCCTGCTCAATATGTCTTTTTTCTACTGTATTTTAGGGGAAAGAACAAAGTCAGAAGGGACTAGATCACAGCCCTGGAAATAAAAAAAAAACCATCAACATCACGCACTTCAGGATCAACTGATTTTAGTATCCTCTGTCAAGCCTTGCCCACAAGGATTACCCCTTGGTAACAACAGAACCATATAATCCCTTATTATTTGGTCTATTCCCTCCTGGCTCAGACAAATCTTCACCAGCAGCTACTTTTTCATGAGAGACTTAATAATCTGCTAGTAAAAGGACATTAGTCTGTTTGAACATAGATCATACAAACCAGAGTTCTTTAAAGAACAAAAGCAGGAACAAAACCAGAGGGTTTATGCTGGGCTACGTGGCCCATCCTCAGACTAGGGATACCTTCAAAGCCCAAGAGCACAAAGAAGAAGCCAGGATATTGCTTGTCCAGAGTGTTGCTGGCAAGCTTAGGACACTTAGCTTCAAAGAGATAACATGCCCAAAGAAAACAGGAAGCACAAGTCCATTCAGATATGAATTTGTGGGAATTGTGCTTGCAGCCAAGAACCATCATATGCTGCAATCAAGAATTTCAATTTATTTTAATGACAAGGAAAACTGAATTTTATTAAAAACTGTTTTGTTTTTTAAACTGATTTTTTTAAGAAAAGACAAACCAACAAACTTTCTCAGTTGAAAACTGAGTTTACTTTAAAGACAAGGACAACCTAAAGATTGTAATTTTGCATAAGTAATTAGGGTTATGTCAAATAAGTCACTAAAAGTAAAATCAAACAAAAGTCTTCTCCTCCCATTTCAAGTCACTTGCTCTTGGATTCAAATATGCATACAAATACAGGAGGTTATACCCTGTTCGTGTTTTCTGACCTGAAGGATATGCTGAAATGCAAATGAACTTGAGCAGACACCACCATTTCTTCCCTTCTACTAGCAGCACTTCCAGGGAAAAAAGCATGTATTCATACATGAAAGGTGATTTCTTCGTGCCCTCCCAGCAATGTCAACTCACAAGCAAACAGCATTATGCACTGAAAAGGATTATAAGGGGTTTCTCCTTAAAGGAAACATAATATTATATGCCAAGCCCTTCCTTCTGAACACATTGTTTCTACAAGCTCAAAGCAAAGTGGGGAATATAAAAGACTACTTGAATGTTAAAATAGAGATTTTAAAATGTTAAAATAGAGAATATGTAATTACATTATATAACATAATTTCTGTAAGAATATCTTCACTGGGAACAGCTTTACTGGTTGTGTATTTCTGTTGACCAAAAAATACAAGGCTCACTTGGTGTAATTCTACAGTCACAAAAGAAAAAACAACCTCACAACAGTTCCATCTATCCATATAATCCATAAATCTAGTCATCTTAAAGGAAAAAAACACAGCAATCCTTACACACATACAGCTCTACACTGAATGCAGAATTCACACCAGCAAAAATTACTGGGCAGCAACACAGGAATAACAGCAAAGATCATCTGTATGCTCAGCGCCTGTTTTGCTACTGCACAAAATCACGTCCATATATGTATATATCCAAGGCAGGGAGGTTGGAACTAGATGATCTTAAGGTTCTTTCAAACCCTAACCATTCTATGATTCTATTATTCACCTTGCAATTTTGCTTTCATTTTCCGTGGTTAAAAAGACCAAAGATCTTGCCAATAGCCCTTCTAACTCAGCAGGCTCTTCGATGAAATGCAAACCACTAACAGTACTGCTGAAGGGTGAATGAGCATCTTGCCACGTCTGCAGATTTTTTAAATCAGAGACAGCAGACTACTACCCAAAGAACACAATACAAAGCAGTAGCCTCTAACTGAATGTTCATGGAGAGCTCGACAGCAGAGAAATGGAAAGGCAGTCATGCTGGAGGATGCAGAGCTTATGTATTCTTTACAAAGCAGCTGAGGATCCTGTTTAATCACAGTCCAATTCAGGTCTCAGTCCTTGATCCTCACAGAGGTCCCCTTTGGCACAATGTGTGCTTTTCTTACCTCTGATGAGGCCAGAAGAATATCGAACATCCACGTAAGTAGAAAGGACTTAAGATCTACTCATAGTATTCCAGTCTGGTGAAGAAGAGAGAAATTGGGGAAATTATCCATTAACTTTACAAGAAAAGAATTCTTATTTTTTAAAGATGATTACTATACTTTTTCTGCTTCTTTACAAAGAAAATGTTTGTGTTTCAAGGGATTTTTGTATTACTATTTCAATTGCAATGTTTGTGTGCCAAGCAGAGACACAATATAATGTAAAGTGATAGGCAAAATATATCTGTCTGGTGGCTACCCATCCCTACACCAAAGAAACAGATGGATGAACCCAGCCAGACCAAAAGGCTACTGTGCCACTTCATAAATAATTTTCTTGAGGACTCCTAATACTTGTATCAATGCCACAAATGTTATGTTCTTGTTGTTGTTTTTTTTTAAATTACTTTCTTCCAATTATTACCATTTTGGTAGGTATGTAATCTGAGTGTTAAATCCTTTCATTTTCCCCATTGGCAGAATGGTAAAAATTAATATTTCTGTTCTGCTACTAGATAGCCAGGAGGAGAAACAACTTTTCCATTCATTCTGATGGACATCACATTAATGTTGATGTCCAGTTTTGTCCTTCTTGCTGATGCCAGCAACATCCTTAAAATACCAGTGCATTTGTAGAGATCAGTCTTGCAGTTTATCAATAAGAAGAGAAACCTGCCTCTATCTATTGCAAATGACAAAGAAGACCTACAAGAGAGTCATTAGATTTCCTCTTCTTTCTTTTTGCTCATTCACTACAGTATTTCATTCCAGAAAAGTAACTACCTTCATTGTTAATATGTGTATTATTTTCTAAATAAAATTCTATTTATTTTATAATTGAATAATAGAAGCAGGAAGATATCTAGGAAAGGAAATGACACGTAGATAAAAAGATGAACAAGAGGAATTCTAATAAGAAAACTATACTAGAAAATTTGATTTTTTAAACAATTCAAGAATGAATATAAATTTGAAGCATAATAAAAACTAAATGCTTGTTTGAGTGAGAAGGAAAACCAATCAAAGGAAGCAATCATGTAGAAAACCATCCTTTCCAATGGTAATTATATCCCTATTCCAAACAGGCAGACAATGTTTGAGACTTGGTGCAAGCTACATTTTTGTCTCCATGTTATCATCTCATTCAAAAATATAACCACTGTTCCAGTCGAATCCTTGAATTACTCATGCCTCCATCTTGGCAATGTAGCTGAAGATGGAAAAAGGTATTATTTCTGAAAAAATTATGTTGAAGAAAATATGAATATAGGTGACAAACTCAGGCAGACTTGGTTCAGAAAATTAATATGATAGTTCGTTTTTCCCTTCCTAGGTAGTTTGCGTGTATCTGGATTCAGAACATGCTTATAACAAATATTGTAATTTATTTTTTTTTTAATGTAGAAATTAGATGTTAATCAAGGCATATTTTTATACTAATTCCATCCCTTACATGCATTCCTTTTTAACTGATCTCATTCTTGCGCAGTACAACTTTTCTACTATGAGAAGTGTAATTTCTTCTTATGCCACATTAAGGGAAACTGTTTTATGATCCAATTGTGCTAACTTATTTTCTTGCTATGAATCCTTTATTGATGCTCACACTATTTAAAAGTTAAATAATATATAGTATGCCATATACGATATATTATTATCTATATATAATATGCAATATTTTTCACATTTATCATTGAAAAAATAGATCATCTGATACTATCCCTATCTAAATTAAAAAACGGACTGTGACTCTTATGCAGAACTTTCTTCTATCCTCATACCTAACAAAATATATAATGAAATCAAATGAAGATAAAAATATTTCATTAGCTAAATCAGTCCCCCCAGAAAAAGTAACTAGATTTGGTAACATAAATGTTAACTTTCCCATTGTTAAATCACTCATTAAACTTGTGAACAGTCTTTCAGAACTCATTATCCTTTGTAGGATAAAAAGAAATAGAGTAAGATAACATCAAAATACACATCTTTTGCCAGCTACACATACATACATACTTGCCTGCCTTAGCCATAACAAATGAAGAATCCCTTAATTTCCAGAACCTCTAGCTCAACTACACTTAAGACTTTCAAAGATCAAGAATTCAGCATGGCCGGCGCTAAAGTGTTTTATTACTTTGTTTTTGGTTTGGTTTGAGTTGGGTTTTTTTCCCCCCTTATTACAGTACTGTACAATGAAATACTACAACCGCTCTTCAGCAGGCTGAGGGGCAATAATTCAAGGACATTGACTACGATGTAAAAAATGTGGCTTTGACTGATGTAACAATAAGCAGAATAGTCAAAAAGAAGGACATTTTTTTCTGTGAAATCTCTCTTTAAACTGAGTCACAGAGTGATAACCCTTTGCTACTAGAAAGTAATAATTATTTTGAAGCTATTGATGTTTTGTAACAGCATTAATTTCCATGGACATTTGTGTATTTCATAGATATTTTAATTTTAAATAATCAAAATTAAAGTTTGGATGATTTTGATGTTTTCATTCTACAGACCACAGCTAAGCATACTTTGTTCATTTTAATAAGGGGCATTTTTCTCCATCTTCTTGATCATTCAGAAATGCTTGCCAGAATTTCAGTTCCAACCTTAGGTCCCTGCAATCTCTTAGTATGCAGCATCTGGATGCCTTACACAAGCCCTTTGCCACTATTGCTGTACTACATCTATTCCCGTAAATCTTCCAAAATATCCAACTCCCCCTCTGTGTCACAGTATGAGTACTTGTGACACACTTTCCAAGTGAATCAGGCCTAGCCCTAGTACAAGAACTTGGGGAACTTCATTGCTTTCCTCCCTTAAATGCCAAAACTGCTCGTTTCCTTATCACACACTTCCTACGAATGACTGACCTTGCTGAAGTGCCTCAGTGTGCTCAAGCAGCATACTTGATGTACAAACACTCAGGATGTTCTCATCCTATGAAAATACTTCATATTGTGTAAGAACAGATTTAATTAATACACCTAAACAACAGTTCAAGTTATACTCTACAGCAAAGAAAGATGCAAAATCAACAAAGCTTAATTATTAAACTAATAAAGGCTGATATTTCTGCTATCTCATCTGCAGCAAAGAATACTCCATCCTACTTGCCCAATTCATCATCTGCAAGGAAATCTAAAGCTTTAAATCGGCATGTTCATATTTAGTACATAAGACCTTTTAGGCTAAGAGTATATGTTATTTCTGTTTCCAATTGAAATCAAAAATCTAGATACACATTTATTAAGTCAAAGTGGTCACAATGTAAAAAAAAATTAAATTCCCTACACATCTCAACTATAATAAAATAACATTATATGATTTTTTTTTCTCTTTAATTGTTCATGTAGTGAAATTGGAAACCAAGCATACAGCGGGAATACCATGGGGATTTTCACACTGCCTATTTGTTTTCTTATGAATATTATAGACAGGAAGTAATTCAAGCTGTTCCCACTCACTAATTCAGAAGGAAAAATATTAATTTTATTTTTCATTGGACAAATGTCACACAAAAGTCATTTTATGAAATGCCTACAACTGATATTGAAGAAAGACACACAGTGGGTTTCAAAGCCCTGCAAACCACCTGAGCTGTAACCAGCTGAACAAATTTCACTATAAATTTATTTCAGAATTCTCAGAAGACAATTATTTGATCCCTGTTACATGCATCTGCAGGCTGCCAGAGCTGGAAATTTGAACTCACGTTAATTAATAGTTTTAATTAAACTGTGAAAAATACAAACACATTAAGTGTGCTGATATACTAAGCTCGAAACAGAGATGGATTCATACATAAAATGCTGCAAGGTATGATTGCATACTATGATTATTAAAGCTTACAAATCAGTTACAACTATAAAACCATCACTGAGAATAATTACAAGCATAAAACAAACAAGTTATTTCATTCTCATATCATGAAAGCTCTTCTATTAAACAGCTTCTTATCAAGACGACCTTGTCTAAGAGAGGCTGCATTAAGAAAAATCACTCAAATCTAAAAATACAGACCTTTTTTCTAACACAAACCTAAAAAGACCAGAATAATCTTTAATAAAATGGTATGCATTTTTTCTCAGCGTAACAGGAATATTATGAGGACAACACAGAATTAAGAAAAAACTTCAGAACCACAGCAACAATGAAAAAATCCAAACAAGTGATACAACCTGTCATCACAAGGCCAAATGCTGCAGGAACAAATCCAAGCTGTGTACAGGAAATAGTATAGCTATCACAAAAGAAAAATGAGTAGCCTTTGTCACTGAAAAATGTGATTTCAAGTGCCTTTCCTAGACAAAAATGGATATTATTAAATTGTTCCTTCTCTCTGCATCTGTATTGCTTTTATCACAGACACATACAAGTATCAAACCTTAACATGCTTACATGTATTTTCCTCAGTGGACAGGAAAATGTTTGTCATATGTTCAACTAACCTTCGTATTAACTATTCTGTTCCACTCCTTTGAGGACTAATGAAAACGAAGCAAATTCCTTTTTTCTGTTCTCACAACTGGTTTCAGCCAGGTTTGAGTTAGCTTTCTTCCTAGTAGCTGTTAGCTCTGTGTTTTTTTGATTTAGTATGAGAATAATGTTGATAACGACCTGTGTTTCAGTTGTTGCAAAGTAGGCAAGGACTATTCAGTTTCCCTTGCCAAATAAACACAGCACTGTACCAGGTATTAGGAAGAAACTAACTCTATTCCAGCTGAAACCAGGACATCTCACCCTTACAAGCTTTCTACATGACACAAAGACACCAACTCATGGCAAAATAAAATGAACCACCTACAGAGAAGAACAATAATCTTGGCTCATTAATATAAAGTGGACTATGCTAAATTACATGAGCACACTGCACCTATATTTTCCCATATAACACTTCCATTTTTCAGCAAGGTACTCTAAAAATGCAAATACTGTCCAATGTATGAAGCACAGCAGCAGCAACAGTGCTACCACAGTGATCCCTTGCCACTACTCTTTTCCTGTGTTTGCCCATTCTTTGCTAACCCAGCTTCTATGTCCCTTTGAAGTGGGAACAAATAAAGTACTGTTTCAGCAGCACAAAAGCAACTCTGTTCCTCCATGCACCATACACCAGGGGCTCCTGTGTTATCTTGGTTATCCGAATTCTCCCATTTCCTTCCAAACCTCCTGCGTTACTGTAATTTCTTCAGTATTTTCACAAAGCTACTTTGGAACCTAACAAAAACTATATGTAACTCAGCTCTCACAACACATACCTTCTTGCCTTTGCATAAGGCCTAGCAGAATTTAAATTATTTGTTTGTACAGCACTGAATATTTTTCATATTTCTTCAAACGGTGAGCCAAATTGCAACACAGGTTCCACTAAATATCAGAATATTGTATTTGTTCATAAAGTGGAAATGGAGGGCAAACCTCTTGAAACCGAAATCATACTTTAGAAGCAAGATAAAAACAAGCCCATATCAAATAACAACTTTAAAGTATGCTCCTGCATAAACAGCATGAGACTTGATATGGAAAAAATATGTCATGCAAATTATGCCAGCTGGCAAGGTCTGCTCTTTACAAAGGCATAATAGTATGATAGTTAAATACTGTGACTTTCTGGCAAGAAGACCCCAAACCCCAAACTATCCTACAGCAGTGTGACCCTTATAATTCACGTCAGAGTCCAGTTTTAAACATTTGACACAAGTATAACACAAACAACATTGTTCTTGTAAACCTGATTGACTGCGCTCTCAGCAAGCCTGCCGATGCCACTAAGCTGTGTGGTTCGGTTGATACGCTGGAGGGAAGGAATGCCATCCAGAGGGACCTTGACACATTTGTGAGGTGGGCTGATGCCAACCTTATGAAGTTTAACCATGCCAAGTGCAAGGTCCTACACCTGGGTCAGAGCAAT
>WYDI02026487.1:0-16618 GCA_009867235.2 Psittacus erithacus | reverse complement strand
TGTCCCTGCCTGTGGCAGGGGGTTGGAACTGGATGAGCTTTAAGGTCCCTTCCAACCCAAACCAGTCTGGAATTCTGAGATCCTAATATCTACCTCACTGGCCCATGGGCTGGAGTATGCACAGTCTGCCCTCACCTTGCAGGTCCATAGTCCTTACACACCCTTCCAGCAGCCTGAGGACCAGTGTGGACGCAGAAGCAGATCGACCAGTACAGCATGGGCACAAAGAGAAACGTGAGTTTTGCTACTAGCCCTCCAAACTGCTCCCAGATAAAGAAGCTAATAAGGGAAAAAAGTTGTAGCCTTGAGGGAGAAGTGTGACAGGATGCTTTGGCAGGATGAACTGCTTCTAAGCCATAAACCATGGGCTTAGCATCTTTTGTGTACATTTGCGAGAGTATATTAAACCCCCAGAAAGCCTTGGAGTCAAAGAGTCCTTAATCAGTCAGGATTGTAGGGATTGCAAGCTGGTAGGGAGCAGAGACTCAGTGAAATGGTGGCAATCATGAAGCAATTAAATATTCTTACTTTATCAGGAAAGCCGGTTCAAAAAAGGCGTTAGAATTGCCCGGCTTTTCAGACGCCCGACTGAGATATCCTGAAGAAACCTGGTTTATAAAAAGCTGAAAATTCCCTACCTGAAAAGCAGATCCTTTCAAGCACATCCAAAACCCCAAGGCTGCGATCTGGATCATAAAACCTTCTGGAAAGCCTTAGCTGAGGGCCTTCTTTGTAGGACTGCCCGCAGGAGCTGGGGCAGCCCTTGGCATTCTGCAGAAGGCTGAAGAAGAGGAGGATGATTTCAAGTACCGGAGATCCTGCCTGTCTGAATTCTCTATTGGCAGCCGTGAGGAGCACTTGCTAAATTAATTAACCAAGTTCTTTTATGCCGTGTTAAGTTCAGCCTACCTGATTAATGAGGGTGCCATTAATTTGCTGCATGACTCTTGCTGGTCACTAGATGTCACTAATAATGAATGGGAAAGAGGAAAACCGGGGGAATTCTTGGGAAGGCAAATTGTTGCCGGAAATAGTGCCTGGGAGTGCCTCCATCCAGATCTCTGTTAGCAAAAGAGCCGCTCTCAAGCGTATGCACAGCTTAAAGCAAAGCTTTAATTGCAGTTAAGAAGGTGTCCTGTGTGTAGTGGCGTCCAATGCACTCCAGTTTCAATGCACTGGGAGTCCTGGCTGGGATGTGCTTCTAAAAGACAAGTATCATTGCCCTTCCGCTTCTGTAAGCAGGGGCGGTAACATCAAGAAGAAAGCAGTCAAGGTCCTAACTCTGATGTTGTGGTCTTTGTTGCCTGGCCTAGACAAACTTTACACAAAACGGGTCTGGATCAAGGAGCTGTTTGCAGTGCTGGGAACAGGATGTCTGACCATGCTCTCCTGTCTCCCAGGCCGTCAAATTAGTCTGGTCCAGGACAGCGTGAGCAGCTGTCATTGCAAGATTCCCAAAGTGGCAGGGTGCCACACATCACTTATCCAATTTTTTTCCAGTGCCTGGAAACCTTCTTCCCTATTTCCCACCACTGGAGGGAAAACAGAGGACTTGAGCAGTCCAGTGTGAAACGCCACCAAGTCGTGTGGCATAGGGACAGACAGCACACCGCCTTGTGCTCCCAAGTTGACCAGGACAGTGCTGTGTCTTAAAGGGTCTCTGAGCAGCAGGGTCTTACCACATGTCTGAGACTTGGGCATGCATTTAACTTAGGCACAGACCAGTGCTGAGTAAACCTTCGATCTGACTTCTCGATGATACATAAAAACATCTTGGGGGTGGAACTGGATGAGCTTTAAGGTCCCTTCCAACCCAAACCATTCCATGATTCCTTATGATGCCTTACAGAGCATCTTCTGACACAGTGCCCATCAGAGGAGCAGCCAGCAGATGTCACATACTCAAGGGACTTTGGGAAACTCGCTGCTCGTTAGCATAAACCCGTGCCTCAGTGCCGATTTAATCCAATAAGAGCAAGTACCATCACACCATTAGTTTGATGAATAGATACAGCCAAAGCCGTAGATGTGTTTAGCTCAGGAGTAAATCCATTAGGGAATGAAGGTCATCCAGCACCCCTCATCCATATGTCAACTGCATCCAACTCTGCTGTTCAGGGCACTTTCAAGTTACCTTTCTTTCAGTCCTGTGTCTTCACTGGGAGTGTGGGTGAGTTGTGCCAGAAAGATGGACAACACAGGAACTAACTTTCCCTGGGATGCAACAAGTCAAGCATACCCTTAGGTCCACCTCCTGTGATTAAATATTTACAGATCTCCAAGAACACAGCCTCAGATCTCCTCAGTTCCAGCCCATTGTCTCAATCCTATACGCCCATTCTGTTTGGCTGCTTATGGGGATGTAAGCATGGGCTGGACAAGGCCATCCTTCACCCCAGAGATACCATCACCAGCTAAAACTGCTGTCAGATACCATCAGCTTTATCTGCTGATAAAATCCCAACACGTCAGAAGTCATTCTTTGGTTTAAATCGAATTTCAACATGATGTGCTCTTCCTTCTCCCTCCTCCAGAAATGTATAATGAGAATAATCAAATTGGATGGTCTTGACTACCTCAAATAATTTTGTTCCAACAATACCCAAATGCTCCGTTTCCATAAGGTACACATATTTTTCTTCTATAATAACGAAGCATTATACCAGCAAATATTAAATCCAGCACTGATATATAATATTAAAATTAATATTTGATATTATCCTAAAAGTTCAAGTGAAATTAATGGAAATGGGTGAGTTGAAAGAGGAATTTATTTACTTTACCTCAGCAGGATGAGATGATTTGGTATCATCAAGACTCTTAGAAAGATTTTTTTTCCAGTACTTTCCTTGTTGTAGGCTGTAATTTCATCAAGACTTACATACTTTTGAGAAAATGAAAGGAAAATGCTCTGTTCTGCAGGAAAACTGTTATGCTGGAAAAGCTCCAACCAATGTTGTTTCTAAATCTCCCTCAAAACCACCTCTTCCCCTGCCCTGACTCCTTCCCAGTCTCTGCTATACCTGGTGTTTGCATCACATTAAAAGCCCAGTGTCTAACGAAAGGCCATTCTGCTGTGTGACCACCATGGCCTCTACCCAAGTCCATTTTCACCGCAGTTACCTCGGAGGGGTGATGGGTTTGAGACATCAGGCACCCTCATTATAGGACAGCCACCTCCTGTGGGAAAGAGGCCAGGATGGAGGCAGAAACCACGGGGGGTGATGGTTTCCACCATCACCAGCCTTTTGCCCAGCCAAGGCTCTTCCTGACACATGGTGTTAGGATGTGGTGCTGTTCAGGACACCTACATCTGACAGTCATGAGAAGCTGGGGATCACAGGCAGTTCAAAGAGCAGTGATGATCCAGATCGTTCTTAGTGCCAGGTCACCACACACTCTCCTCCTTTGCTGTGCTGAAGTGTTATTCCTTCTGCAGCAATATGAGCAGTCATAGAACCACAGACTGCTTTGGGTTGGAAGGAACCTTAAAGCTTACCCAGTTCCAACCCCTTGCCACAGGCAGGGACACCTTCCACTAGACCGGGTTGCTCCAAGCCCCATCCAACCTGGCCTTGAACACTGCCAGGGATGGGGCAATCACAGCTTCTCTGGGCACCCTGTGCCAGCGCCTCAGCACCCTCTAGTCATATGTATGTACTCTTGTGGTCCCTGTACCAGAACATTGCAAGCCAGGATATATTCACTCTGTTCTCCATGTGAGAATTCCCATAACCTCCAATGAGGAGAGAATTATTGACTTTCAGTAATTATGAAGCTATTTAAGCAGAAAACCAATGACTCCAAACCACACAAAGCCATGCACTAGGCTTCTCAATAATCCGTGGACCAGTAAGGGGCTGACAAGCCATACATCACTCTACCTGCCCGGAATGAATTGATTCTGTCACCAGCAAACTAAATGCAATCAAGCTTTTGACTTGAATCATAAATTGTACTTGAGTCACGGTTAGCTGTAAAATGAAGTGAAGCAGATAAAGAAAAAGTGTGACAACAGGATGAACCAGCAAATAATCTTCAATAAGGGAAGAAAATTTAAATATTTTATTTCAAAATGTGAAATACTTCCTAATTTTCAGAGCTCTGTGCATCAGGAATGTAGAAAGTTGTAGTGTCCTAATACGATATACCCTGCCGCCTTGTATTTTCCCTATAAACAACAATGCCGCCAAGTGATTCTGTCTTGGGAGCCTGTTCAGCCTAATCTGCTGAGAAAAAGCCTATCTTTTTTTAGCAGACCAATCTGCTGGGCAGACAGACATTGAGGCAAAGTCCTTGCAAAAACCATCCACACAGAGGGAATCTACAGAGGGGGTAACCTGCTGCATGGAGAGAGATGGACGGTACTCAAGCAGCAGTTCACCTAACATGGATACGGTTGCCCCTTCTGAAAACTGTGTCTGAAAAGACCTTACCAGGGAGGTTGACCTGGGAAGTGGTGCAGAGAAGGAGCACAGCATCCCCTCCACACCACAGCAACCATCTGGCAATGGGGTCCTCCGGCTAGGAGCTGGGCCTCCCTATGAAATGGCATTAATGAAGATGGTCTTTGGAATGGGTCAAAAAGGACGGGTGGCAGGAGAACAGGTTGATAGAGAGAGACAGACACACTCAAGTGCATTGAAAAACGGTGTCAAGGCTTCTTCTGCTGGTCTCAGGTTTTGTGGATCTCTGTGTTTCTTGTTGCAAGAAGTGGTAGGACACCGTTGAATAGAAAGCTGCATACACAGCTCCCAGAGTGGGCAGTCTTTTCTCAGTGTCAGATGCAAATGCATCTCACTGCACAACACTAGTGGGAACTTTAATTTGTCCTTGATATTTGAGAAAGGAAACTATCTTAATTAACACCATCTTGCTTTGCATTTCTCAGTATAACACCAATTAACTTCCAATTAGAAGATTTATTCCAAATTTCATGACATGCTTTAGTGGAAACAGGGCTTTGATTTTCACTTCCTAATCCATTCCTGCCAACACATCCATGTGAGCCACAGACCCACCATGACCCAGACCAGATGGCAATTTTCTACAGTCAAAGGCAAATTCTCCAAAATACATAACTGTGAAAGATACATTTTCCATGGTAACATTACATCGATTCCAGGTATTCGGGAGCACATCAGATTCTCATGTCTGGCACAGTTTCCTTTAAGATGTTCATCTAATGAATTATCCACAGCTTCAGTCTTCTCCTAGATTACCTTCTCTTTTGGACAGGTCTAATGAATACAAATTACTTTCACACCGCAGCTCTGAGACCTCTAACCAGTCACCTAACTAACACGTGGTATCTAGTGGCAGTCTGGGTAGAGCCTGCAAGTCCTTCCTCTGCAATGAGAAGTAAATAGATAACAAGATGAGAAAGAAATCAAAGCGGGGAGAAGACCACCATTCACTTCTCACAAGTGTTGCAAGCTTACCTGGAATTGCAGCAGCATCACTGATGCGGCAGGACAACAGGAGGAAAAGAGAGTGTCTGGCTTTTAATGAGAGTTCAGCATGAGAGCTCTTTCAGCTTTAAAAGATACTCTTTGCATGGGGGGTCAAAAGAAGACGGGTCACCAAGAAACCCAATTTCTGCTGTCTTCTCACACAGCATGTGCTTGCATCATGATGCTCCTGGCCACTGGCAGTTGTGAAGACCAAAAACATCAGAGCATTAGGGAAAGAAAGGTGAGGCCAGGACCTCCTGGTGCCTTCTGTTGTGATGTTCTGTGAGTAACCACTGAGGCAGGCAGCACCCAGACACCTTGCTGCCAGAGGAGAGCTGAAGCAGAACCATCCACCCAATGCACAGCTCTTTGGGCATCTCTGCTCAGCCACCGCCCCAGAGAGGACCAGTGCAGGAGAACCCAGCCTGCGCTGGGACAGCTGGTTTCATGGTTTTTCCTAGCCCTCCTCTCAAAGTCATTTCTTCCTCTGGTTTCTCAACTCCAGAGGCAGCAATAGATACCAAAGGACCTCGTGACCAATTCAGAGAAACAAGTTGGAGCCTGTAGCTCTCTAGGGCTAGGCTATCCTTATGCTGTTCCACAGCCCTAGGTCACATCCAGGGTAGGACCGTTCTTTCAGCCCTATGCTCTCAGAAATTCACCTTTTCTGAGGTCAGTGTCCTTGCCATGTGTTAGAGCATGTTAGCTTGAAGAGATCAAGGTGTTTAATGATCCAAAATGATACAAGAAGAGCGCTTGGCCAACTCTGGGTTGAATGGTAAGCTCTTTAACAGATGTTAATTGGTCCAGTACCATCTCATCCATTACACCAGATGCAATGGGATCCAGACTGTTGGGTTTTTCTCTGAGATGTGATTCTATTTTTTGTGTATGATTGAAAACCTGCTTCTCCTCAGAAATTGTAACTATTCTGTTACTTTAAAGATAACGATTGGAATATTTACCTTAAGATTCTAAGCCATGTTGCTGAAAAAAGACTGGGGTGAGCACTGTTTCTTTTCAGCTATAATTAATATTTCCCTTCAAGCTAAAACACTTTATTTTCTGCCAGACATTGTGTGATATACAGCCATATGAATCAATGAAGAACCACCTCCCTCCAACTTAGCTTTTCCTGCTGAGTCTGATAATGGAATTTATTCTTCTTTGATATCCTCAATTAGAGTAAGTTAAGAACTGAAATCGTGGCTTCAATTATTCTTTGGACTAGCATGTATTTTCTTTATGCTACATCAGCACGAAGTGTATGACCCTGTTCCACCTTGGTCTCTAGGACCATGCTGGTTTGCTGAGAATAGAGAAGAGAAATGAATCAGCATGAGCCACCGCTTGCTGGAACCAGCGAGGACCTTCCCATGGGTGTCAGCACACTTTTGTTCCGCTCCTTTCATCACAGCTTTTCTGAGCGAGCCGAATTCCCCTTCAGGGGCCAGATTTGAAAAGGAGCTGAGCAGGTGGGAGGCTGCCTGGGAAAATCTGTTGGTAAATGCCAAGCAGAAGCAGCAGGGAGTGGACGTCTCTGGAGGAGCTGAGAGGAGATTTCCTGAGGCATGCTTCCAGGGATCAGTTCCCACCTGCTTTCCTACCCAGCAGGCTGCCAAGCTGTAATAGCCCCTGAGGGATGCTCTGCAGACTTCCTTCGGGGATGGATCCAGCAGAGATTTGTCTACCCTTAGCTCTGAAACGCTCCAGCTGCATTCTCACTTTATTAATTACCCTGGCTCTAAACCACACAAGATCTGGATTTACCTTCTGGCTCTATTTATTGCACATGTGCAGTCAAAGCCCAGGGCAATACTGAAGCCCATCATGCAGCGCTGGTGTCCACAGGGCTCCTCATGTTTTTCTCAGACCAGGCGGAGTTGGAGTCTGAGGGTGACTCACACAAAACTGCTCTGCTCTTCTCCATCAGCACAGTGGGGGCAGCGGTCCTGACCTTCCCTAGGGTGAGCAGTGCACTGCAGGAGTTAGGCTGGAAGAGTAAACTCAGTGTGTGCATGCATGGGCCAAGCCTAAAAGTCCCTGATGCATTATTTAGGCTTAAAGCCACAGGTGGACTGTTTTCTCCCATGGTGTATGGGAGTATGCAGGATTTTAGGAGTTTTCTTCAAGGATCAGGTCTATCAACAGCTCCAAGTAGGTTCAAGGTTCTGAGACCCAGGAGTTACAGCCCATCTTTGTGTAGAAGAGGGTCAGTTCATCACCTGCACATGTCAGACCAATTACAACAGCCTGGTTCACTCCTTACCGTGGCTGCTCATTACCAAGCTGATTTATGAACCCAAAGAGCACTTGCTAATTGCAGAACTTCCCTTGCCCATTTGAAGAATAGGTATTTATTTTGTTATTAGCCCATGCTTACCTCTAGGATTTGTTCTGTGCCATTCTCTTCTTTACTCCTCTTCATTTCTCCTAAAAGACAGATGTTGATCTATCCCTGTTCCCTGGCTGCCTTTTATACCGTTTGCCAACCATCAATGACGGCAATGGCCTGGTGGCACCTGCCATACTCCTGCAGCTAGTTACTAATAATTAGAAGTTATTAATAATTAACCAAAGTTATTAATAATTAACCAAGTTTATTAATAATTAAGGAACTTAACATCAGCCAGAGGGTGGGAAATCACATATATCATTGCTGGAAAATTCACCTCCTGTGGAAAAAGCTGTGATTTGTGCAATGCTTTGACGAAGGAGTCACTTATCTGTGTTGAGTTATGGATTTCTTGGTCTGCAGCAGCTCCTTGGATCTCTCCTGACCTGTGAAAACTCCAAGACAGAAAATCTAAGGAAAAACTCCACAAAAACCTAATGCCTCCCAAGGCTCATAATCGAATGGAAAGAACAAGCAAGAACAGCAGTGTTGCTGCCAGAGACAGCACAGTAGTGGAGGTTCAGCAGCTCAGGACCTGTTCTGCTGCCCTTCCCTGGTCTTCCTTGGTGGCTCATTCAGCCTTCACAGAAAAGTCAAAACCGGTTTCCTGTCAGAAAATCCATTCAGCAAAACTATCCACCCACGAGTAAGTGTCAAGACAAATCTCCTCACCTTGCCCAGCGTGTTCTGACGATGTCAAGCCAGTGCGTTTCAACCCTCCTGATGACTCGTTCCACTGACAGAAGATGCTGTTTCACAACTTTCTCTGTTAAATTCCATTTTGGCTTTACACAAACATATTAACATTCATTTTCGTTTTAATGGACCTTGCCATTTGCAGCATTAGCGTTTTGTCTTCCACGTTTTTAAAGCCAAATGTGTGCTGCCTGCTTTGCCGTGGGCTGCTTTGGCGCTGCTGGATGTAAACTTCAATCAATATTATCACAAAGTTGGGATTATGTGTTTATCCAGCGTTGGGCTGGGCTGAGACTTTGGGGAAAAGGGTTTGTGCAGAGGATTTCTGCAGTAAAATCTCAGCTTTTTGGGCTGTTTTCTCTATTAATGAGTTAAGTCAGAGTTTGGAAACACCAGAAGCTGCGCTGCGCTGGAAGATTTATTTTCACTTCCCTTCATTTGCAAACATGGCCACATGCTAATGGTTTTGCATTCAACAGTCTTCAATCAGTTAGCATATTGATACTTGTTTAACAAGGATTTCTGTTCAGCCTGAGTCCCTCCTTAGCTCACTGCTTCTCCCTGCAGGGTAAGTTATTTTCTGCTGTCAGAGCAGAGTGGCAATGACGCTGTCATGGTGAGAAACCCAGGAATGAGGAGTTGCCTTTAGGGTGCTTTTAAGGCAAGGTAAGGCCCAGCATGAGGGGGACATATTTCCATGGGGAATCTCCAGAATATGGGACCATGCAAGAAGTCATCTCCCTGCTCACTGCTAGTCCCAGAGGCATGGTTTTCTCAATTGCTTCAGGTTGGTGGAGTGTCCTCCCAACTCCCTGGACCCAGCCTCTCTTTATATATGCCCTCTGCCTAGCTCAAAGGTGGCACATGGGAGATGTATGCCTCATCTTGCTCCATGTCCTGGTAGTAGGCAGGATGAGGGTATATGGCTTGATAAATCTTTTAGGTAAGAGCATTTTTCCTCTCTTTCTTTTCTTCCCTTTCCCAAGTCCTTTCCTGGGTCACCTGCTAGGTAAATAGAAGAAAGATTCCTCGTATCCAAAGCTTCAGATGCAAAGCTGTTCTGAATGATCAGTTAAGGAGATGTCAGCCAGCAAATACAGAAGCAAACCTGCAATCTCCCTCAGCCTTTTTAAGTCTCTGCATTGAAAAACATCTCCGGTCCTCCTGGACTAGTTGGAAGACAGGATTTCAGCTGTTCTCAATTTGCAGCCATTAATACTCTCCCAGGGGACCTGCAGTCCCATGTGCATATTAGTTAAGTGTCTTGAAACAACACACTTGTTTCTACTTACCTTTCCTATGCATCTCTATTTACCTTTCCTGCACCCTCATGAAATCCCTGCTCTCGGATGGGGAGGGGGCATGACTCTGACTGGTTATGCCTATAAATACTGGAGGAATAGTCCTCCAAAAAGGAGGTCTACAGAGGCACAGCTTTTACAGCGCTAATAAGGGGTCTGTTTCCCCAAGCTGATGCTCTTGGGAAGCAGGGGAAGTTAATGCTTGTGTTTCAGGCAGGCTGAGACACTCATTTCTGGTAAGTACATGTGGGAAGTTTTAGATATCAATGCAAATTCTCTGTAGCAGGCAGCAATGTGTTCTTAATTAGCAAGATTTAACTCTGTAAAAAATGAAGAAATTTATCTTCCCTGCCCAGCGCTTACTGCATGGCTGGCTCTGATAAGTTGCCTGCTTTTTAAAGACTGTAGCAAATTAACTTCTTTATTTGTTGTAAAATGCCTGTGCTGATGGCAGCAAGCCGCTTCTTTCTCATGAAAGCATCTTCTCTGCTTCTGCTAAGGGATGGGTTTGGTGCAAATAAATAAGGGTTGGGGTTTTTTTTCACTTTCTGAGCACAAAAAAGAAAGTAGCTTGAAAAGAAGAGGTTCTCAGAAGGCAAAAGTGTCTTTTGCCAAACCAAAACTCAGAGGCGCTGAAAGGTGCTGAGCTGTCTGTACTTGGACAGCCTGACTCAATGTCCTATTGATGAGCTAAGGGCAGACCATCTTGCATGTAGGCCTTCTGGGACAGAAAGAGATGCAGCTAGAAATAATGGTAGTCACTCAGGTACAAGATGTGAGGTGAGGAGGGGAAATAAATGAATCACATACCCCAGGAGCTGCAGATTTCCTTCTGTCCCCTTAAAAAAGAGGGAAGTAGGGAAATTATTTTGTATGGGAAGTCACCTCTGGGACTTGCAGCCTGGTGGGGACTGCTTTGAAGGTGAATCAGTTCCTGGTTTGCTCCAGGCTATGGTGAAAATTGTCATGTAAGCTCCAGGGTTTCAAGCTATTGCGTGTTCTTTGGTGGTGAGCGCTGCTGGGTTTCTCTCTGGAACAAGCCAATGTTTGTCTTACATAAACATTCTCTGCAGAGGTTAATGCAGGGTGCGTCTGACTTGGTAATGCTGCTTTTGCTCCGCTGCTTTGGTAAGGCTTTTCTGAAGGTAAAATGTTAGATTAGTGAATATTTGAATATGTAAATGGAGAGATTTTAATCAAGAAACCATTTTCTCCTGCGTTCATATAAATAAACAAGTTTTCCCACATGGGTTCCTATTCACATACCAATATATTTCTTCCTGGAAAAATCCAGTCCTGGCTTTATGAGGCATGTCCTTTTGCTAAGCAAGCTAATTTTTCTCAGTGTTTAACTTGGTGGGGTTTTTTAATGCAAATGCCTACACGGTTTTCAGCCTTCTCTGTCTGTTTATTTTAAGAAGCCTCAAATGAACAAACTTGTTGTGACATTCCCTACGCTCTCAATGCAAAGCACACCCACTGAGTTAGAAGCAAATGAGCTGGCGGAGGGACTTTTTCTTTCTTATTAAACAATGTTTGCACAAAAAAACCCAAGAATTTTGAGAGGAAAAAACCCCCTATTTCTAAATTGACTTTCGCAGAAAGATGTGGGAAAACATTTTAAGTTGTGAAAACATTTACATTTACCAGTATCATGTAAACTGTATCAAATGCTGATTGTTACTGCATTGCATTTGCGGTTTAGAATTGTCTGTGTGTGGGGAAGGAACAGAGAATAAATAAGCTGGTTGAGAAGCTGTAAAGTTAAGCCCAAACCCAAGTGGAACTGTCCATTGGAGATGGAGCAAAATAAATCCGAGGTAAGCCTAATTATTTTGTGCATCTTTTGTTTCAGCCACTCAGCTGAATGGCTGTTAATTCATCAGGGACAACTGCTGTGTTTAATTAAGCATAAGTCTGCACATAAGTTAGTGAATATTTTCTTACCTTCAGTCTCACGTTCTCTGCAGCTGGCTCCTATTAGTGTGTTTTAGAGCTGGGCAACAAGAGTGAGAGGCAGAGACACAGACAGCATATAAATTGTGTCTGGACAGAGGAACTCATGCCTCCAGTTTCGTCCAGGCAGGATGAGTTCTGCTTCGTGTCCTGCTGGATGCACAGGGAAATCAGGTCACCTCCTGATGCTGCCCTGCACTCTTTCTGCAACCTGCTCTAGTGGAAGGTGTCCCTGCCTGTGGCAGGGGGCTGGAACTGGATGAGCTTTAAGGTCCTTTCCAACCCAAACCAGTCTGGGGTTCTATGATTCTATAGCTTGCAACATGAACTATGGTCAGTTTTGCTTTTCGGGACTGTGGCACAGGCAAAGTTGCAAAGGCATTGACTACTAGCACTAGTCCTGCTGTCATGATATGCTGCTGTTATGCTGCGTGGCTGAGGACCAGTCCAACAAGAGATGGCAGGTTCATGCCGTGGTGCCAGGGTGCCAAGGTGAGGGATATTGCACAGTGAAAATGATGGCGATGGACTCAGGGTACAGAGCTGTGCTAAGGGCTGTCCATCTCACTGTATCCATGCTCACATCTTCCAGAAGAATGCTTTCTCTGATGGGCACAGCCACATTTGGAAATAAATCCTTGGGGCTGCAGCAAGATCACCCCAAGCAAAGCCTCTGTCTGAGTGGAGTTCCCCTGTGCAGGTGCATCCCTCACATTTAATGCTTTTGATCTCTCATCTTCTGGGATCTGTTTTTCTGATCTTTGCTTCACTTGAATACATATTTCAGTGAGGCACACAGTGGGACAGCGGCAGCAGGGTATGCAGGGATTGGAAGGTATGAGACCCATTAACACTAATAGCATGAATTACACTGCAATATAAAGTATGCATGAAAACATATCCGGTGGGATTTAAAGCAAAGTTTCATTTGTTCAGGCCAAATAAGTGTTCTTGAAAAAGCATTCTGTGAATGGCAGCTGAAGAAAAATGTATTTGTCCTGGCCATGAGGACTCATTATTCCTCTCAGAATAACCCAGTGAGGAGGGACAAAGAGACTGGTACTGCTCAAAGCATTAGTACCAGCAACAGCATTAGTATTGGAAGCATAAATGATCTTTGGTTTTGCATAATGTACCTGTTTGACCACATAGGAACTTTAACATAATGCCAGACGATTAGGCAGTATGAGTCCCCAGGACATCTGGGACTGCAGTTGGAAACCAGGGTAGAGAATGAAATGCTAATAAAAGCAGACTTGCTGGACAGGATTGAATAACTGCTCATAACCTTTTTGCTACTGGGAAGGCGTAAGACCCCCTAGGAAATGGCAATCTGTCCAAACCAGAATTATTTCCTGACTTCTACAAGGTAGTGACAGCTCTAAGGCTGGGAGATGTGGATTTCCAGCCTTCCCAAAAAGGTGCTCTCTAAATTTTCACTGCTGCAACTCGGCACCGTCTCCTTAGCCATGAAAAGCAGCTAACGTGGGCTTGTCTTCCCTTGCATTCTTGGCATTAGTAATATCTCCTGACATCTCATTTCATGGTTCTTTTGATGGCAAAAGCTGTGGGGGGAGAGGATTAAATTTGTAGTTTTTGTAAATTTGGGGCTGTTCTGCTTTAGCTTTTATTTTCCAGTGGCTGAATAGCTCAGTCTGGACTGGTCTCCTAGAGCCACATGGGGATCTGCCTGGCTGTGTGCAAGGGCCCGGCTCAGCATGCAGGGCAGAAGGTGGCCAGGCTGGAGGTGTTCTCTCAGCAGCAGTGTCAGTCTCTGATGTCCAATGGCATCAGGGACAGGGCTCAGCCTGGGGCTTGAGCAGACAATTGTGGGCCCTTTTTCTATGGTGCTCAGGTGGGGTGGTTGATCGGAGAAGTCCATGGCTCCATAGGAGACAGTACCAACACAGGAACTTTCTTCTTCCAAAAAAAGACGGCATTTTCTTCTCCCAAAAGAAGCTTGGCATTAGATAAAGTCACTTTTCCTTGGCCTACGTAAAGAAGGAAGCAAAGCTGAAGGTGGAAAATGAACTAGAGCTTGGGTGGAGTGGAGTGGGCAGAAAGAGCTCTTCCAAAGCTATTTTTACTGCTTTGGCACCCACCTCTTCTTGGAATGCCATTGCTGTGAGCGCGGTTCCCTGCGCATCTTCCTTAGGGAAGGAAGCAGCCCAAGGATGCTGGATGTTCACAAGGGGCTTGAACAGCACCTCACTCCAAAAATAACCAAGCAGGGTCCAGCTGATCAAAAGCCAGAGTGACAAATCCTTTGGCAAGTGGGGGGAAGTGTTGCTTGGTAATGTCACTGCTTTTTAAATGATGCTATTTTCCCGTTACCTGCTGGGATGGCTGTGGTTGAGGACCCTTATATATGTGACAAATGCATTATAACATATCCTGCTTAACAGAGCAGGGGGATGGGTAGGTGGATAGGCAAAGACATGCTAACCTCAAAGCTAGTGCTTTGTCAATGGAATCTGTTATCATCAGTGTGCCACAAAAGCAGAGGGTGTGAGTGTTGATGGAAAATGGATGAATGTGGACCATGAGGTAGGGCATGGACAGGCTGGAGATATTCCTTCACCTGAGTGGGTTTAGTCCCCAAGAAGTAACTTTAATCTACAACCATAAAGAGCAGCAGAATCAAAGTGTGATATACCTCTGGCTGGGCAGAGCAGTAAGTCAGCGTTTCCCATGCTAGCAGGCAAAGTGATGCTCATGATGCAGAGGGTTGGTCTGTCAATGCCTGGGTTTCATCTTGCTGTTGAAATGGAAAGCAGCTGGCCATCTTCCATCCATCACTGGATATCAGTCCAGCTCCTTGCTCTGCCACAAGACCCTTGTGCATGGTCCAGCATGCTGGAAGGTCACCTGGCAGCCTGCAGCAGCTGCGCATGAGGGGACTACAAGACCTGAAATCCACCCAAGCCCCTGTGCTTCCCATGACCTGGGACTGAGCACTTGTGGCCTGGAAAGAGCCAGGAGGAAACACGATGCCTGTCACACTGATGGGAATTTCATGGCCTGAATCTAGGCCATCTGTAAGTCGAGGTCACTTACAGAGCCACCCCTTGAAAGGATGTCTGAGAGGAGACTTGTAGGAGGTTGTGAGCTACTGAGGCATTTGGGGAACGAGATGTATAAATGCATGAGATTGCTGGCTGAAGTCAAGTGAAACACAAAAATAGCCCAGAGTCTTTACAAAACAGGCAGCCTTCGCTCAAATGCAGTCACAGGGAAACCAGAACACATCTGTCAAAGGATGGTTTTACAGTGTGTGAACTCATTGGGAAGATGGTGGCTGCTGGCCCTTACATCCAGGTCAGTCTGCCATACAGGTGGATGCACACTTACACTGGTTTGTTTCCAAAGGCATTCACAGAGGGAAGGCAGTCTGCCTTCCCCCAGCTAAAAGCATGCTTTTACAGGTCTTGAGGCTGGAGGGAATTTGCCAAGATGCTGGAAAATTTCCCATAGGATAAACTGCTGACGGGATCATTAGATGAGCTGGGGAAGTGCTCAGCAAATTGAGCCTCAGTTTCCCTGTTCGGAAGAGTTTCAAGCCTCATTGGAGACTCTGTGGAAAGTAAAGTTTCATCTGTCCTTTGTGTCAGCAATTTACCATGTCCAAACCAAGGTGTCTAGAAGCTTGTCTATCCAGGAAACCTGAAGTGCTGTGACAACAGCTTACGCTAATCAGGTTCTCTGACACAATTTTGAGCATGCACTCTGGGTAGATTATTCCACCTTCCCTTACTTGGCAACAATGACTAATGCAGGGTTTAAGTGATCTTTAAAACAAGGCTTTCGTATTGCTGTCCATGGCACAGAAAGCACAGGGATTGATTGCAGATGCAGCAAGCAGCTTTGACAGATGAATGTTCCAAGAGTAAACATTTGGAAAGTCAATAAAGGTAATAAATCTGTGCAGCGTATGGGGAAAAAAAGTAGCTGAATAGAGGCTTTTGGGGGTGTTTGGCCTGGACACTGCAGAGCCGTGACAGTTCTGGAAACAGCTATCATTATTATACATTGCATTTGATTGCTTTATTTCATCACAAGGAGCCGTAGGCAAAGCGCGATGTGCTGCAGTGTGCAGTTAACTAGGAGATGGGAAACGTGTGAGGGGGTTTTTTGTTCTTCCCCTGCTTGATTTACCCGGGACAGGCCGCAGGATTCCTGAAATGGGGCATTATAGATGTCCAAGCCCCATTTTTCAGACCTTATCTATGAACAAACTTGCAAAGGGTTTCTCAACGCCTAAAGGCGCAGGTAGGTCTGGAAATGGGATGTTGCACCTGGTAGCAGACTCTATGACAAGTTTTTAATGACATTCATTCTTACGGGCATGTCAGAAATGACAGGCTCTAATCTGGTGCTCCTGAAGTCACTGGAGCGAGGACGATTAGCACTACATGGTCTCTACCACGTACCTCAGGAGTCCACTGTCGTATTAGGCAAAGAGACTTCTTTGCCTCGGGATTTAGGGACATTGCCATACAGTCGCTGGTGAGGCAGCCCTCAGTGAGCAAATCTTCAAAGACAAATGAAAACAGAAGGTATGGAATCATCCTAATTTGTCAGCTGCCTGTTCTAGTTTTTATTTTGCTTCTGCCTGTTCCGTCCCTCCCCCCCGCCCCCCAAGAAGTACATTAGTTTCCATAGAAACAAGATGCACAGGATGGGTTCCCCTGTTTCCCCGAGTGGGATTCAGCCAGCAGAAGATATTCTCTTCTTTGATCACAGAATTCCAGACTGGTTTGGGTTGGAAGGGACCTTAAAGCTCATCCAGTTCCAACCCCCTGCCACAGGCAGGGACA
>WYDI02026485.1:14086-37350 GCA_009867235.2 Psittacus erithacus | reverse complement strand
CCAGGTTGGACAGAGCCTTGGGTGACATGGTTTAGTGTGAGGTGTCCCTGCCCATGGCAGGGGGGCTGGAACTGGATTATCTTAAGGTCCTTTCCAACCCTAACTACTCCATGATTGTATGATTCTGTGATCTTCTGTTCAGTGTTACCCGCAATCCAGAAGCAAGAAATTCCCTTAACAACTCCAGACTGGCTGCGCCATATCTACACATAGGAAATATTGAGGGGCTGGGTTGGATGCAACAGAGAAAGAAGGAGAGGAAACCCGGAGGATTTCATTTTCCACTTAGTACCTTAATTCTCGTTACCTGTCTGAGATGCTTTCTGACTTTTTCTTATAAAATGAAAATCCATTTTCAGCAAATAATATGTATATTTTTGGCAAAAGCTACTCCAAGAATGTTTGGAGAGAACATTCTGATGCACTGTAGCAACACACCAATATTCAGAGGCCTGAGTGGTAAACACAGAATCATAGAATTGTTCAGGTTGGAAAAGACCTTCAGGACTATTGAGTCTTAACCTAGCACTGCCAAGTCCACCATTAAACCATGTCCACAAGTGTCACGTCTACATGTGTTCTAATACCTCCAAGGGATGGTGACTCAACCGATTTCCAGGCCTTGACAACCCTTTCAGTGAAGAAATTTTCCTAATACCCAATCTAAACCCCCCCTGGTGCAACCTGGGCCACTTCCTCTTGTCCTATGGCTTGTTACTTGGGAGAAGAGACTGACCCTCGCCTCCAAGATAGAGGAGAACACCACTTGAGCTCCTGATCACTTAGCCACTCATCCCATGGCCCTGAAGTCACCCTTGGCTGCCCTCAGACTTCTTGCAACTTCATTGCTGCCTGCCTGAAAAATGCATAACGGATAATAATCCATAACGGATAATAATCCATAATGGATAATAATCCATAACGGATAATAATCCATAATGGATAATAATCCATAACAGATAATAATCCAAGGGCTGTACCAGGGCAGGAAGCTTTCTCTTCACATCTTTAACCCAGGCCCCAGGGAGGCAGCAGACTTCCCTAAGAAGTGGGTCTGGTCTGTTCCCTTCAGAAGGGAGCCTCCAATGACAATGACCCATCTTTTCGCTTTACGGAAGCAGTTTTTGGCCACGGGGTGTAGCCAACACTAGCTGTTCCTCCCTGGTGAGAGGTTATTCAGCACTGAGGGGACATTTTTCATTGTGTTTCATTCTCAGTAGAACAGTAAGTGAAACATGGAAATTATTTCTGAAATGTCTTCCTCTAAAAATCCATGGCATTCCATCCAGCTCCAACCAGACATCCCTTTCTGCTTTTTCCAAGCTTGGCATCCCTGTTTTGTATTGATGCAGATGTAAAAGAAGAGCCAAGACAACTCTTACTTTCCTCTTTTAAAACGGTTTTTCCTATTCAGATGGAGAAGGGGGTTAGGAGGAGAACAGGGATCAGACACATGAACCACATCTCAAAGCTGGTAAAACCCAGTAATCCCATGGAGTCACAGCTCTGCCACTTGAGCCTATTTGCTGGACCAGAACCTGGCTATACAGTCGTGCCCTTACTCCAAAGTCACCCAAGGACATGTTCATTGGACACTTTGATGGTGTTGTGGCTGCAGTCCTAAACTCCAAAAATGCACAAATGAGGAACAAGTGCTTCATCATGCCAAAGCCAAACAACCTGTGCAATGAGATGGAGAGCATGGACACACCTACAGCTAGTTACTGCAGGGAGAGCCAGAGAAGAAAAGCACTGGGAAAGAGAAGCCTTGCACCGCAGGAAAAATTCACTTTTACAGCCTCTCTACCCTTCCTGCCCCAGTAACACCAAGCTATCCGTTAGCTCATCTAAATCTCACTTCCTGGGGTAAAAACTGCGTTACTGACAGCATGCATGGGAAATGCAGACCAAGCAAGGGGAACAGCTACTGAATCAGCTGTGTTGGGAAGGAAGGGCAGCAGCTGCCACCCAAAACCATTCCAGTCCAGACGCTGAGCAAAGCTCTCATTGATCACCAGACACTGCTGCAACCCATGCAGCATTTAAAGATGATCACAGGTTTGAGCCACGCAGGTAAGTTAACCCAGCAGGAAACACACCCCAGGTTTGGTCTTTGTTTCACCTAGACCAGGTTCCTTTGGCATTACATAGACACACATGCGCTAATCCATCCCAGAAATGACAAGTCTGAAGTTGACAGGGGACTGGAGCACCTCCCGTATGGAGACAGGCTGAGAAAGTTGGGGCTGTTCAGCCTGGAGAAGAGAAGCTGCGTGGAGACCTCATAGCAGCCTTCCAGTACCTGAAGGGGGGCTTATAAGGATGCCAGGGTGGGACTTTTCATTAGGGACTGTAGTGGTAAGACAAGGGGCAATGGGTTAAAACTTAAGCAGGGGAAGTTTAGGTTGGATATAAGGAAGAAGTTCTTTACTGATGAGGCACTGGAATGGGCTGCCCAGGGAAATTGTGAATGCTCCATCCCTGGCAGTGTTCAAGGCCAGGGTGGAGAGAGCCTTGGGTGACATGGTTTAGTGTGAGGTGTCCCTGCCCATGGCAGGGGGGCTGGAACCTGATGATCTTAAGGTCCTTTCCAACCCTAACTATTCTATGATTCTATTCTATGATTCTATGATAGACTGTTTACAAGAGGAGACCAATCTCTGAAGTAATTGCTGGCAAATTATCATGAGGAACATTATCGCGCAGCAAGGCAAAACCCCTTCCAGAGAGGAAGAAACAATGTTTGTGCTGATGTCTCCTCAGGGATATGGCTTAAACCCCACTGAAGGCTGCATTTAGAGCAAGAGCTCAGGGCTGGGATTCCAAGGTTCTCTTCACGCAGTGTTATTTGTCAGGGGTAACAGCTTGCTGGCAGCGCTTTCTGTGCTCTCTCTCCAAAACCAAGTCACTTTGTGCAAATGGAGAATTACCTGAGAAATCAGGCAGGCATTTAACAAGGGATTGGGATCCTCCGAGGAGCAGTTAGGTGTACTGAGCCAACATCTTCCCAGTGGAAACCCTGGCAAGGCACAGCCAAATTGAGATCAGATTCATAAATGCTCTCTGATGCCTGTGCAGTCCTTCTAGACTTGCCAGCCTCAGCAATCATGGAAACAGGTCCCCAGAACATAAGCAGCTTTGCTGGCAGCAGGAATTACCTGCATCCTTCCACCCAGTGCCTAATGTCCTGTCCACCTCACGCTGCCCTCTCTCCCACCTGCATCTCTGCTACTTTCCCTCTCCAAGAGCTTTGGAGATGCTCAACACCTTCTCCAGCTCCTCACCCCAGCAAACGTGATGAACATTCCTCAAGAAACTCAGAAGCTTTTATCAATCACCCTATGAAATGAGCTTCACTTCTCTAAGACAAAATACTGCAAGGAGCCAGTTGGGACTGGGCAGCCAGCACTGACCCTCTGAGCTGCCTCATCCTCTCCATTCATCACTGTTTCTATCAAATTTCAGCAGAGCTTTATCGAAGTGGCCTCAAGGATCTTGGCAACTGTCACCCCTGCCACCATTAGTTCACTGTCCTCTTCCCACTGCGTTTTCCATAGTGCTGCACAAACCTGCCAGATTTTAGAGCTGTTTGCAAGTGAGGCAAACAGCTTCATTTATTATTTACATTTATCCACTCAATATTATTAATTCTATATTTGTATAATATAGAATTATCAATAATAAATGAATATGTTGAATACACAGATACCCTAACTGTATATTTATTTATCTTTATTCTGAGGCAACAGAGGGACAAACCCACAGCAGCGAGATGTCAGATACTTCTCCAGAAGCAAGGCAATGAGACAGCAGCACCATGGGGCTTAGAAAAAACACTCCCAGGGTTTCCTGTTCAATCCACCAGACCACAGGGCTTCTGCACGCTCTGTTGCTGCTGGCAAGGGACAAGGGAACAGGAATTATTCCCCCCAGTGACTCTTGGTTGCAGCCTGGCTCCCCCATTGGAGGAGCTGCAGAGTCATTTAGGTAAAGAACTCATCAATGATTTATGGTTTCTTCCACAAGGGAGAAGGGAAAAACTGCCAACAAGCAGCAGCTTCCCTCCAGCGAGGCAAGCAGCAGGGCCAGCGCTCAGATCTCTTTGCAGATCACTGGTGCAAAGTGATCACTCAAATCACTGGCGCCAGGGAGCAGTGATCAATGTGGAGGCATGGCCGCAAGCCCCTCTGAAGGCAGAAAGCTCTCTCTTCACCCTTCACTTGCCCTCCCAAGAAGACACTTTTCAGACTCCTTTGAGTTCCCGGCCCAAACCTGTTCCTTAATGCAGAGCTTTTCGAGCAAGGAAAGCATCAGTGCCAACAGGAACAGGACAAAACCCTCCTGACATGACAGCCAAATGAGGAACATGCAACACAAATGATTCTTAATGCTAAAACAATAATTGCAAAGCTCAAGCAGGCAGATGTAGGGTGCCCTACAAGGCCAACCAAAACTTCTGGTTGCTTCTGGGAGCCTTCTGAGGTTCCATGATCTTAAATAAATAGCACAGCCATTGAAAACCCATCACCAGCTCCCCTGGCAGCCTGCCTGCAGAGAGCAGAAGCTTGTAAAGAAGGTTTTGAGCTCCAGCTGGCAGACACCAATCAAACTTGAGCACATCTGCAGGGAAAGTTGAGGGCAACACGGCTGGCTTCTGCGGTTGGGAACCAGAGCAACTTTCCCTTGCTTTTGAATACACCAGAAGTGAAATTCAAGGCCTTCAACGTGCACCCTGAAGATGAACTGGGTCCTCCTGCCCCCAGAGACCTGGCACCAAAGCGAAGGCAGGATGCCCATGGGGAGGAAGGGATATTTCCTTGGGTTGCCTCATGAGTATCACAGTGGCAATGATGATGACCTGGCAATTTAAATTAGGACAGACAAGGACTTTTCTTAGAAGAAATGGGATGCTGTTTTTAGAGCTTGTAGGACAGCCACTGTAAACAGCAAAATTTCTCCACAACCATAAAACCTCACAAAACCCCCAAAACCACAGGCAGGAAATTAAAGAGAAGTCAGAGGAAAAACACCACCAAACAATTACATCTCTGTAGGGATTATGCTGGGAAAAGCTAAAAAAGAACAAAGACCTTGATCTTTCAAACACTGGGCCCGTGCTCAGCTCTGCCTGCGGGAGCTGTGGCAGCAGCACTTCAGATTCCAGCAATTCGGCTGCTGCCGGGCAAGACAGGGCACCTGGGATCGACAACGGGACGGGAGGCAAGAGGACCCACGAGACCCCCTGTATTTCTGGCTTACTCTTTGTTAATTCCCACACTGGAATTGAGTCCAAAGCGGCTGATGCCGCAGGCTTATTACACTTGCCTGCATTTCTTTCCACCCCTCAGCTTTCTTTTTCTTTCTCTCTAATGCAGCTCTGTAGTAGGGTTTTTATTTTAGCTAATGAACCCCTGCCCACGCATGCGAGAGACTCCAAAACACCCACAGACCAGAGGCAGGGGAAGGAAATGCCGGAATTGTTTGTCGAAATCTGGCAGAGGCTCTTTT
Source organism: Psittacus erithacus (assembly GCA_009867235.2). Lineage (NCBI taxonomy): Eukaryota > Metazoa > Chordata > Aves > Psittaciformes > Psittacidae > Psittacus > Psittacus erithacus. Next base: position 31,842 of record WYDI02026485.1, on the reverse strand, counting down.
TTCGCGAGGGGCCGGAGGAACACAGTGTTCTCCAGAGATCCTGAGCAGGCTGAGGTCAGACACTGGCTTCTGCCACAAGGCCTCAGCGCTAGGAAGGGGAGTTTTTTTTGTCTTCTGCAATTACATAATGTCTTTTCCATGCCTTGGGTTGGTTGCTTCCACATTGCTGGAGCGCACTCCGGAACGCCGCACTCCACAGCTTTAAAGGAAAAATAATACAGAAACCCCACCGCCAACCCCCCTTAAACACAACACACTTCTGCTCATATAAAACTGCAAAGCCTCATTTCCTGCCGCAGTCCCGTATTGTAACAGATGGAGGAAAGGGGAGGGGGAAGGGCTTCTTTTCTTCCTTATTTCATTTTTCCATATTATCCATGTGTTGGCAGCGGATTTGCTGTCACCGAGTGGTGGAAAGTTCATTTACGGGAAACCTTCCGAAACTGGAGCAGCTCATAAAACTTTTAATGCAGACCTGGTTAAAAAATAATGACATGAGACCTGAGGGTTTTCGGCTCAGTCGGGGAATGCATTTTTGGTCTATTTCTACACTTTGAGCAAATGATGATATTAAGAGTTATTTTAACCATTAAAAGCAAGAAAGAAAAAGAAGGAAAACCCACCTAGAAGGGCAAAGCAGAGATGTAGTGAGAGCTCAAGAAATGAGTGAAGTTTCCTGGGTTTTGTGACCCAGGCGAGGCGATGAGAGGGGCCTTACTCTACATTACCTAAACCCTCTTAGACCCTTACCTATAGATGAACTTCTTAGCAAGGCCTTTAGCTAACACTGACCAAAAGTAAAGCAGCTATGAGGCAGGATGGAAGTTTACAGGCAAAAGATGAAGATGGTTTGGATGGTGGGGCAGAACCACAGGCACCCAAGGACTGATGCGCCCTGCATTAAATTGCAAGCTATGCTTCCAGTTGGCCACAGCCGGGGAAACCCACTTACATGTGGATCCACAGAATTACTTTGGCACCAGATCTCTATCCCTGTGAAGGCTTCAAGCAACTTCTTGAGGTCTCAAAAATGACTCTGTTCCCTATCCTACTTGAGAGGTGTGAGCACCTGTGGACCTGAAGGGTCTCAGAGCACGAGGAAACATTTGCCCAAGATGCTCTTCACTTTCCACCTCTGATCCTCCATGGCTTCTTTTCTCAATGACCCTTCTGTCCTTCCCCTGCTTTTTATGCAGATACCTGAGTGCACTGAGTATGGGATCAGTAAAAGTGGATTAGCAATGACAATGTATCAGCCTAGTTTGAGTATCTGAATAGACTGAGCAACCTGGAGACTCCTAGACAAAACCGCAGCATGTTCTGCAACAGCCACAGGATTAGATGGTGCAGCTGCTCTAAATGCACATGGTCCATGCTTTGGGTGAACCTCCTCAGGTAAGGAGGAAAGTCAAACACCACCCTGCAAGGGGCAGAGCAAAAAAGAATGGGAAACAAGAGCAAGCTGGCCACAAACAGCCCATTCTGTCCTCCAACCATGGAGCACAGGCATTTTCTACATAACTTGGACCGTACGAACAGGAAATCTGTGTACTAATGTATTCCCACAGCCACGCACACGAGGGGTCTGTGTGCCTCTGGAGTGCCTACAATGAATCATTCATTGTCCTTCCTCAGGCTTTCCAGTAGGAAGAAGCTACACATTTGACCTTATAAAAAGCAGTAATTTAGCCTGGTAAGATGCGGCCAGTAGTAACCCTGGCCTTGCTGGCAGCCTAAGCTACACCAGAGAAGACAGGGGCTGCTGCTGTGCCACTGAGCGCTGCAGCAGTTTCCATATGAAATTACTATTTTCAAGGCTGATACAAATGAGCTAAGAAAGAAAAGAAACAAAAGGAATCTGGCCACAAAATACTTTTCCTTTAAAAATACATGAAATATAGAAATATATTAAAAACATAAAAATATGCTGCAGGTTTTCATCTCCGATAGAAAAATCTAGAACTGGACATTCTTCTTTTACATCTTTGCTCCACATGAAGAGGACTCCTGTCCTCCTGGTGATCATTAAGGTGCTTTCTCCGAAAAAGAAATGAAGAAGTTAATTTTTTGATAGAAAACATGGTAACATGATTGAGGCTCGCAGAGGTCAGTAGGGCTAAATGGGGAAGCCAGACTGGAAGTGCCTGTCTGTACATCTAGCAACTTATCTCTTCTAAAACACTTGTTCTGTCAGTGGCTGCTATGATACCTGTGAGTCCTTCTCAGCAACAAAAGCAGTAATTAGGATTTCTAGAAGGAATTGCTCATCCCAGGTAAGCTGATTTTCATTCTCTGCCACGGAAAAGAGTTAGAAAGGGTCAGTGGTTCAGACCATCTGTCTATGACATCTCTGCTCCTTCCCAGATTTCCTGTGCAACCCTGAGGACACTTGGAGGATGTTTTTGGCAAGTTAGTACAGAACCTGAAACCCCAGCCAAGTCCCATGCACATCCCTGAATGCTCAGATGCTGCCAGAAACTGAGTGCATGTGCTGTGACTGGCCTCATATTCCTACTGGCAAACTGGGGATAGGAATGCTTCCCATCCACAGATGCATGAGGAGCAGAGACACATCACTTGGGAATCCTACACTGATAGAGGCAATGCAAGTATATCAGACAGACAGAAAGTGGACATCACACCAAAAACTTGTCCCCTCCTGTCTGATCCAATGTTGGTGTCAAGATTGTAAAAGGGGTAAGCCTGCAGAGCTCATCCATGCTTGCTGAGCGCTGCTGAGAAGGACAACGTTTCAGGCTCCAAACCTGAACATCTTGTGTTTCGTGTAATCTCATTGAAAATATTTTGATTTATGATCTCAATTATCCGTTAACTGAAATCCCACATCTCAGATATCATGAAATTAAGCAATAATGAATAAGAAGCTGTGCTGTTGAGGCACTTTACAGAGTGATTCATATTAAATAAGAGACTGTGTAGCCAATATAATAGTTTGCCAGATTAACACATGCCTCGCTGAATAGTAAATACTTTTATTTGTGGCTGCTTTGGAAACATCACTGAGTTCAGTAATTAGCAAAGTGTGAGACTAACAAAGTATAAAAGAAAAACGAAGGAAGAAAAGAAAAACTCTGGCTACGAGCAGAGCTTGTGCCTTATCCAAGCCTGAAGGAGAATGTAAAGATTTAATTACAGCTAATGAGAATGTATTTCAAAGCTGCAAAGCCTTTTTTTGGAGCTTAATAATGCATAGAAGGAAACACTGAAGTGCGATGGTCCCATGGGGGGCAAAGGGTGTTTCTCTGGGAACGCATTCAAAACCCAAAGGGAAGTGCAGAGTGACCCAGAGGCCAAAGGGGAAAGGCAAATCCTGCCATGAGATGGTCACTTCTTTTCCAGCTTTTGCAGATTAAAATTCCTCTTAAGCTCTTCTCAGTTACTACATCAGGCAAAGCTCATGGTCAGCAGAGAACCTGAAGAACTGCCCCCCAAGGAGCCGCATGGCTTGCAGAGCCATCCCTGCCAATTCTGTTTACTTATGAAATATTAATGCAGTACTGATGACAGTTGCTGGTTTTGAAAGCATTGGAGACCAAAGACCTCTGTAATTTGTAAGGGGCAGCCAGTCCATTTCGAGTGCCTGGCTAACACGGTGGAGGCCAAAGCAGCCCACAACAGCGCGTCTACTGCCCACACACATTATGACCTTGCCTGAACACCACACTCGGGTCCCCTTTGATGCCACTGCAGCTCAGCTGGTCTCAGTGCTCAGTTCCTGCAGGCAGTGACCATTAGCTGGGGTAAACGTATTCCAGTGCTTCAATTCAGGCCGCATGCAGACAAATGGTGTCCTTACCAGCCACAGGCACACAGCATCTAGCCTGGACTTTGCTCCAAACCTCAAATTAAGCTCTAAGGCTTAAAGCCCAACCATATTTCCTTTCATCTGCATTCTCTTCCTATTGCTCTTGTATTTTGAGTTCTAACAGTATTTTCAATTTAAGATCTCACATCGCGATTTGGGGCCAAAAGACAGAATTGGATGTTTGTGAACTACTCTTCTCTAAGCTTTCAACTCTTACAACAAGTGTTGACACATCAGCAAGCTCAGAGTCCCAGCTCACACTGAAAATTGTCTTGAACCAACTCCTATCCCTTATTTCCACAAATGTTGGAAAGCTTTCTTACCCGCAACCATGGGGTACAAAACCACATTTCCTTCTGATGGCGCACACAAAGAAAGCCTGAGGTGGTGAATAAAGTTAGGAGAGAGCACACCATGGGAAGATACCTGAGTCTGCCTTAACCTTGACATATTGTAGGTGATGTTATGCAGATCAGATGTCCTCCATGATCACCAAACTTCTATTGTTAAAGGGAACCCAACGGCTTACACACCCCTCCCAGGTGGAAGGGAAAACAGAAGCCATAATCGGTATTTGTGAAAGGCACACAGATCTACTTATCTCAAAGCACTCTAAAATGATACCATATACACACAACTTGAGGACCAAAACCGGTAGGAAATGCTCCTGTACAAAGGAATCAGCTGCCACATTCACAAGAACATGAATCACCTTCTACCTGGAAACTACCAGATGAGTACTTTTCCTGCTGAATGCTCCAAGGTATCTCACCAAATCTTTGACTGACTTTGTTCCTGGAAGTTCTGCTGCATTGTCTGAGTCTCTTTCAATGAATGCCTTGCAAACAGTGAATTTCAGATAGCCCACAGTCAAATTTAGAGATCCGTTCCATACTGAGCAATTATAGAAGCCTCAGTACTGCACGTGTTCCCCATTTTGGTGGCTATGTACTAACAGCTTGCAGTGCATCACAGGAAACATGCGATGTAGAGTTCATGCTCGGAGATAATTTGAGCAAACGCGTCTCTCTTGCTTAGAGAAAATCACACAGCAGAAATACCACTGTTGGAATCAGCACAGAAAGATAAAAAAAGCTACAGAAAAGGTAAAAAAACCCCACAAACCAACCCAAAAACCATTCAAACAGAACATTCAGGCAAAAATAGTCGCAAGCTGGTTTGCCATTTGGTTTCCGGCCCCAGTTTACTGCATATGAGGTGTTGAGTGAGCAGAGGAAATTAGTTACATTTTTGAGGGTTTGACACAGTTTAGGGAATAATTTTCATGACATCAGCAAATTGTTTGATTTGGACTCCACGTACAAAATTCAACACATGAGCAAATCCTTGCTGGGGTAAAAAAGATCATCCTGCACGTGTGCAGAACTTCAAAATCAAATCCAACCCTTCCCACTCTGCAATATGAAGAGTAAAGGTTATTTAAAGCCTGTAATCTGTAATCTACAGGTTTTAAGCTTATTACAGAAGGCAAAGCAGGCTCCCAAGAGAGCTGGTTTGCTGGCTGGAGCTTGAAGTGTTATTTTATCTTTGTCCACCATTTTTAGCCGTGCAGTGGACCAGTAACAGCTATTCCAGCCAACTACCTGATGCTTGTATGACACATGAGCATGTGCAATGACAGACACTGCACACAGGAACGCACTGCATGGTGTGCTTCAAGGAATGAATTTACTGAATAGCATTACAGCAGCAAAGCACAAGCACTGCTTGGGGTAGGGGCAATTTGGTTTTGGCTCTATATGGCTCCATTAAGTGATGATTTTGGAAAATCCCACCTCTACATAGCATCAAGAGGTACCTCTGGTTATGTAAGACTCCTAGGAGGCTCAAAACCCAGCAACAATCCCTATCATGTTCATACAATATCATCCTGTACTGGAGACAGTGATTCAGAGCAGCTTGTCTGACATATCCATCTGTCAGGCCACCCTCTCTGGATACGGCTGCAGAAACTGGAGCCAAGGCAATGTAAGAAACAAAGCTCATGAAAAGCCAAGAGCTTTGCTTAAGAAATGGCCAAAGTCTCAGGACAGGGCTCACACCATGAGCTCTCTTTGAAACCACAGATGTTGACTGGCTGGATTTTTGTCCACTTGCTTGCTCTGCCTTAGGACAAATACATTCAACAACAGGTTTTTCTTGCCAACAAGTTGCTATTAGCATCCATGGGCAATTTATTGGTAGCCTAACATTATTGAAAGAAAAACAAACCAACCCAAACCAACAACAAAAACCAAACAACCAACCACACACAAACCCCCAAACAGCCAAAACCCCCAAATTTGATACAAAAATAATGAACTGCCTTCCCAAAGGCACCCTGCGCATCCTGCAGCCAGTACCGTCCCAGTGCCACCAGCAGTCCCCCAGCAAGGCTGTTCAGTCAAACCCAGTGATGGCCCATATGCAGCTCCCACCATGAGCACACAATGCCCATCTACAGAGCTGAGCTGATGGTCCCTGAGTCCATCCTTGAAGCTGGGGTGATTTACACACCCACTTTCCCCAAAAAGGTCAGTTGGAGATACTGTATGGAGCCTTCACACCTCAGCTCAGCAGAGAGCTGTGTGCTGAAGAGATGGGTGTTTAAATATTGAAGAGCTTAGCAACAAATGCTAGGCACATAGAGCAGGTAAATCATTTAACAACTGCTCTGTATTTATTAGCCAAAGCAAACATTCACAGTGTGATATGCCAAGCGCAAAAGGTGTATTTCAATGTTTGAACCAAGCAAGAGTTCTCTACTCAATTGCAGCATTAACCTTATTTTCTTTCACAACTGCAGAGAAAAAAAATGATACTGCATCAGACTGGCGCCTATAACCCAGCTGTCCCTGAAGACAGAAGCTACCTCAAGTGAAGAACACACTTTGATTTGCTTATACTTTCCTGCTTTGCTCTGGTTTGCACTTCAAGTAGATGTCAGTCTCCAGGAAGCTCAGAAATAGTTTTACCCTCTTATTGCTCAAACATCTCACAGTAACACACTAAAACACCTCCTGCCCCAGGAGCTTATTAGGTTGAGCAGGACTTGTCAGGCTGTTGCTCAAGTGTGAAAATAATTATACCTTTGGCCCTTTATTCAGTTCCGTTCTGCTCTTTATTATAAGTATTGCAGCTCATTAGCATAAAATATCTTGTCTGAAAAGTATTAATGAAAGCCAAATATCCACATAAAACACGGAGATAAAAGAGTCTGAAATCTATGTGCAAAGCTCCATTCCCCAAAGCTTCAGTGGGTGCTAAAGCCACCTAGGCCTAGAGACTCTGGGAAAATCCTTCTGGTTTTGGTGTCCACAACAGCCCACCCAAGCAACCTAAACAGATGATTTTATTTAGGTACCGAAGAAGAAAAACTCCAAGCTCCAGACAAAACAAAAGCCTCATGAGGCTGCATGAAGGTGGATGCGAGAGCACCCTGCCATGGGACTGGGGTAGTCTCTGTGGAGAGGGAAATAGGGCTTTCAAGCCGCTCTGCCCAAGGAGAGGCACTGTGCACCTCTTGGGCACATGCTGTAACCACAGACAGGCCAATGCCACCACGGGCTGTTTTAGAAAGAGAAGGCCATACCCTCTTCATACTTTGTGTTAGACCTCTACGAACTGGCCTATGCTATGAACATCAGGTGCTTTAGCTCTGGTAAGAGAACTTAGGACATACCCTTTTTTGAAGCCTTCATCACTGGCACACTTAGATGTCCCCACATGCTGACCCCTGCAAATTCTATTCACAAGCTGTACCTACTGGAGGGCAACAACAAACAGTTTTAGGGCTACAGCTTCTTGAGACTCTAGATCCTTCCAGTTAAGAGCTACAAAGGTCTCTTGTACCTTAAAAGAAACTTTGCAGATACAGATCAAAGCCACCATGAACATCACAACCACACTGCACAGTGTGGCAGCTCACTTCGCCCTTCCACTGAAACACCTTGAGATGCAGAACTGTCTCCTCTCTGTGGTGTCCCTCACACACAGCCATGACACCACTGAAGGTCCTACCCCACTGACTGCTGTACTATTTCCTCAAGGGCTTAGTCCTCAAGGCTGAACTTCCCCATGCTGGGGTAAACTCTGGCAGCAGCTACTTAACCTTTCATTTCCATGAGAGTAGCAAAGCTGGGCCAGATCACAAGGGAAAATATGGGACCATGCCTCTTAACGCCATGAAAGCATTTTCTATCAGCTACAGAGTACGCTTTCTGTACAGCCACCTATGGAAACCACAGCAGGAAAGGCTCAGCACTTGGTCTTACCCATCGACCCTCCAGCATGTTTTACAAGGTGCAAGCACAAAACCTGTTGACTTCTTGGCATTAACGGCTGCCCCTTCCTTTATGGGCTGGCCCGCTGCTGCTAATCAGTCACCCAGTAAAAAGAAAAGAAGCTGGTCTACGTGCTCGAAGGCTGGTGCGCACGTAATTAGCTCGCCGACCTCGGCCGCTGGACATGAAGGTTAAACACAAGAGCGGATATGAACTTTGGACGCTCATCAAAGATACACTTGGTAACAGGGGGAATGTTTAGAGAGGAGATAAACATAACTGTGAGGAAGGTCAGAGCGGGAGATCCTAAAATGACCGCTCCCACAGAGCCCCCCACCTGAGGGAGTGCTACCCACTGGGGCAACAGCCCGGGGGCTTCATTGCAGCCATTCACTTGCTACATCTGAAACGACACACTCTATACTTCTGGAACTCTTTTTCACACTGAAGCCAAGCCAAGAGCAGGCAACATTTACACTGCAAGAGATCTGTGGGACTGGCATCTTCCTGCATGCTCCTTACTGCTACCAGTTACATTTTTGGGTGTGTGCGTGCCTCTTTTCTAGCAATTTGTTGCTTCTGCTGGGACATGCAATGAGTTTCAATTCAAATTGGTAAGAGCTCAGTGGTATGCAATGTCACGACTGTGCTGTTAATGATGAACAAGAGCAGCAGCCCTGAGCCTTCATAGGCAGGGCAATACTCGAGTTCTGGCCCAGGTTTAGAAGTGCTGGTGAAGAGTCACAATGTCAGAAATTAGAATGAAAAATATAGTGTGTGTGAGGGGAAATCTAAGCTTGCCTTCTGGGTTCCAATTCAGTTTTTGTTTGGGTTTTTTGTGTGTTTTAAGTAAAACTAACAAAACACAATGAAAAAAATGAGGCTAAACTTAGACAAAAAAGGAGATTTGGAAAAAACCCTTTTTGTTTCATTATTTATCATCTCATTGAAACAAATGTTGCCTTACATTAGTAAACTCTCAGACACAGGAACAGGCGCACAGGAGGTTCTTGACTTTCAATCTTCAAACAGGAAAATGGTGTGAACAATGCATGCATGAACTCTTCCCAGCAACTCCAGTAATGGGACTCAAACAAAGTAAGGTTGTTCTGAATGACTGCCTGATAGGAAACAGGACAAGTGTTTCAATCTGATATATTTCAATGACTTTACCAGCCTAAAAGCTCTTCCTCTAACAAAGGCCGTGTCTGGCACAATGTCTTTATCTGATCCTTTATCTGCACAGAGGAAAGAGTGCCAGGCCCATTGCTTCCTATGAGCGTATGTCATTGTGGTTAATCTGTAACATCCCTCATTAGGTCTTCATACACAATGAGGGGTTGACGTGATGCTCTACATGTCCATTCTCCTCTAACATCAACTCTGAAGGCTTCCACCAGCACCAGTACCACCTTGAACTGATGCCATCTCCAATGCTCCGTGACAAATGTAAGCGCTGGCTTGCAGCAGCTCACGCTGCTTCCCACTTCAGTCATAATCTAAATACTGGCTAAAATAAACAGGTTATAGCTTATATCATCACTGCATCATCCTGTCCTAAATGAGTTTTTACTCTGGAAAACTCCCACTGAGTCAGAAAGCCTTTGTCTTCATGGAGGGCTTCGGGCTAGGAGGAAGTGTTTCAATCACCAACATCACTTGAGGGTATGTGAAGGGAAGAACGTCAAGAGAAGTGATGAAAAGGTTTGGTTTGTGTGGGTTTTGTAGCTGAATGGGCTTGGCGCCATAGGGAAAGGCCAAATTCTAGGGACCTTACAGAGAACCTATTAAAGCAGTCACAACAGAGCAAGCTGGCCACCCTTATCCAGAACTGAAATGGATCAGCTGCGGAGATAATCTCGGCTTGTGTGGTCCTTGATCTCCCAGTTACCTTGCCTGGGTAAGGATCTGTTGAAAGATGAGAGCCCCTAGCCAGAAAATCCTCTGGCAGCTCCCTGCCTAAGCATACCGAGGTTTATCTTCCTCTCCAGAGGCCCTGTTTCAGCTTTGCAGAACAAAATCAGCTCTGGCCTGTTAGGATAAAAGCTCTCCTGAACAGCTATCCATGCCATTTCCTACAACAAGGGCCTTCACTAGTCATGGAGGAACAGAATATACACTGGGTTTCCTTTTTGTCCTTATGAACTGAACCATCCACTTTGGGTTTCCAACACAAGAGTTACCTGTACAATAGCCAGACTTAAATGCATAGGAAAATAAGGACGCTTCCAATCTTCCTGCTAGCCAAGCTGCCTGGACAGAGAAGCAGATTCTGGCTTGTGCTGGAAAAACAGAGCTCTCATGAGGAAAACCATCCCAAGGAGCACTTTCAAACCCAAATGCGGGTACTGGTGCACTACCTTAAAACTTCTTGATCAGCATTTCAACACTCTGCTGTCCCACTGCATCAAGGCTTTAAGTGCCTTTACCAATAAAAGTGGTTCGGAAGCACATCTGTTTAGTGATGGGTCCTCATCACTCACACCAGCTTAAGCATCCCAGAAAGCTATGCAGCCAAATTTCCCCCTTGCCCACAGCTTCCTTCATTCTCTCCTCTCTACCCAGTTTTACAGTTTGGGACCCTGCATGCTGACGGGTCATGCGCAGCTCCCATATTATGGATTAACTGGCTAGCATATACTAGGAAAACAGTGCGACTTTTCCAGGCTGTGCCTCGATGGGATGCCATGTGTTGTACAGTGCAGCTGTTCCCTTGTGGAGTTCAGAAAAGGTTCTGAATCCAAAAACCATGGAAGCATTTTGCCAGGTCACCTCCAGCAGCTTCAGCTGTGTGCCATGAGCGGGAATGACAGCAATACATTAATCAAATAATCCTGCTGAGTTTAATACGCGGGGCGTGTTCTGCCTCGCAACTCTTGTATTCCTATAATTGGCAGATGACCCACTTACAGGTTTATGATTAGGAATGGTTTTCACTGCAATGATTCGTTTGGTGAAATTTTAAAACCTTCTGCATTGTTTCCAAGTTGTTGAACTGTCCACACATCTCTACACGATCCTTTAAATACCAGGCCAGAGGGGAGTTAAACAACAAACAGCAGTATCCTCCTTGAATGTGCAGGTTGGTGCTTTTAAAGCACCCTTTTTTTACCTGGAAAAGGCCAGCTGCTATTTCTAGATCTTCCAAATGATCAAATAGAGTGATATTCAGCGCTCTTCCCTTAAAAAAAATCCCATTTGGGTGAAATACTTCACTCGAGCCACTCTAAAGAAATACAGAAATAAAGAGAAATAAAGATCAAGCACATTTTGAACTGTAACATTACTTCAAATAAAAAGTGTTCAATGCTTTGTTTTGCAAGTGCTAAACAAGGTGCTCTGCTGATTTCTAATTCACTGAGGAAAGAAAAAGGGGATGATGGGCGAAAGTGGCTTTTTCAGGGAGAAGGTGCAGGTGAAATCACAGTGCTCCGGCTCCCGTTACCTGCTGCAGCCAGGACTGATTTTTGCTGCATTATTATCAGATGTTGAGCCCCTTAATTACAGTGAGGGCTGTTCCCCTGCTCTGTAGCTGCTTTATCAGATCCTAGCAGGACTAACTATGGCCAAAGATAGGATTATAGGAGGAGCTGACATTACCCAGAACCTCAACCTACAGGACGGATTTTGCCTAGACTCTGAACAAGGGCACCTAATTTATGTTCCCAGCCCTGCTTGCCCGCTTAGGCAGGACTTGAAGAACATGCTTTTAGGTCTTGGAGCCTTTCCATTTACAAAAAGTCTTGGAACCTTTTCCCCTTCCTCCCTCAACATCGTCCTTCATCTGGCTTCTCTGGTTTGACTTTCAGCTCTGCAAAGCAGGATGGATCTCCCACCATGGCAGCACCAGTGCTGAGCTTCAGATGAGGCCTTTTCTAAAATGGATGTCAGTATAATGTCATTAATCACCACAGCCAAACAAGGACATGCATTGCTTATTTTCTCCGTATTGGTAAATCTCAGTGGCACCCCCAGGATGTTCAAACTGCCACTGCCATAGCACATGGACCAACTTCGAGAGCATGACAGATTTTGGAGAAGCCAGGGTAGACCAAAGCTGCAACTGAACTCTTTTTCCTCCTGCCCCATAACAGACAACACAGAAATTTATTCATTCCCTAGGATTTACACTCAGTAGCCTCTTCATTGTAGTGCGATGCACTATTAAGTAAAGATAATGGTGAATGCAACAGCAGGCAGTGAACAAACAGCTATTTGGAGATAAGTCAAGCAGCTAAATAGGCCCTTATGAGGCCAGTGCCACTGAACCCAGGACTTGGATGCCCAATTACCTCCATCACGGGCCAAAGAGCTGGCCCACAGCCTGCGTTGGAGGGAGACAGATCTTTCATTAGCGCATAGTGGCGGCTCTGATCTCTTCTGCAATGCATATGACGTACTCGTATGAATCCATTTGGGATAACAAAGTGGTTATTTCAGCAGCAACGCTAACGAAGCCTGATTTAACACTCATCTGCAGCAGTGTTCCTACACTGTCAACACAACTGCGCAAGTTCCTCCCTCCTCTATGACCATCTTTCACTTCTCTCTCCAACAAGAACACCCTGTTTTCCTCCTCCCATGTTTTATCATTCAGACCAGGGTAACCTCAGCTTCCTATACATCCCCTACTCTTTTCCCAAGCAAGTGGCAGCACATGCCAGGGCTAGTGCAGAGCTGCTTCCCTGCTAACAGGGAAGCTGCTGTGGGAGCACACTAGGATGCTAATTGCTGTCACTGCAATGGGTATGAAAACAAAGAGGAGGCAAAGAAAGGAAGGGGCAACATAGCACAGAAAATATCAGGTAGGACCAACACAGTATTACCTTCAATCTTCCTTTTGCTGATGGGCAAGAAGCAAAAATTTTCTACTGGGAGGCTCATTCAAGCTGCCTCAGAAACAGCCCCATGGCATAAGGGCTGCCTGGGTCAGCATGCTCAGCATCTCCATCCCTGTCCCTGCGATCCCACCCAGCTGTCCACAGCAGTGATGTCTCCTACAGCACAAACAGCTCTTTCCATAAAGAACCCACAGCTTGATTCATAGGCCTTTGTGAACGCCTGATTCAGCTGGGTCTCATTCATGCCTTTTCACGGCTGCAGAAACTAACACTCCACTCCTCACACAGTGCTACAGCTGTTGGGGGGGCATTATTGCTCCATGAGACCACAAAATGGACTCTCCCGCTCAGACCGATGCTGGGCCAAGCAGGTTTGTCCTAACAAAGGCTAGAGGCTTAAGTCACCTTGTTCAAGCCACCCAGGGCCTGGACAGAGCCTTCCACATGGAAGCACGCACGCACAGGAGGTGGCTATGAGACCCTTCCATGCAGCCCCAAGGCAGCCTGCAAACCCAACCAACCATGGACCCTAAACTCACACTGCTTGCTTTTTCTCTCCTCTCCCCTCCTGATGTCAATTCCTGGTGCAATCCCAGAAATAACACGGACAAATTCTTGGCTTGCTATTTTTGGCAGCTCCTCCCACCAAGGAAAGAGGGAGATTACACTGCGGGCCATTCAGGCAAGCTGGCACGCCGGCCACAAATACGCTTTCTAGCCCATACGGCTCTAATGATAAATCCTGGCCAAGCTGAACAGACAGTTTCGACTTCAGAGTGCATTTGGAAGGGCCAGCGCCGTGCTAGACAACCCGCCTACGTGTTTAGAAGGTGCTATTTATTTATTAAGTATATTTAAGGAGTAGAAATAGAGCTGTGTGGTGGGCATGGTGACCAAGGGTGATGGTGTGGGATGAGAGGCTCCCTGCTCTCCCAGCATGTTAAACACACACTGCCTGGCACCACCACCTGGATTGCAAAGATAAGTAGCTGGGTGATCACCTTTTAAATCTGTGCGTAATTAGCAAGAGGCAGATGTCAGCCGGCAAAGAAGCCAAAGCAAACAAGGCCATTTACGGACACCAAGCCACAAAGAAACCTCCTGTATCTAACCTGGCATGTCCCAAAGATGCAAGCATAGAACTAACAATGCGCAGCATTTCATCAGGCTGCCGCAGAAGCTGCATGCTGTGTATGGTACATGACAGCATTCACACCCAAAAATACAGCTTTGTGTTGTGGTAGGTGGTAAATGAAAGAGCATTTTGTTACGCTGGGTTTACACAGCATTTACTACGCCATGGCGCCGCTTCTAGGAATCTGTCAATGGTGATAACAATATCATTGGATTTTCCTTCTTTCTTAAATACAGTGCCCACGCACAACTTAAAGCAGCAAGAAACTGAGAAACACACGGAAAAAGGTTGGTTTAAAGAAAATCAGCAGATTGGTTTCAAATGGACAAATACTTCAAAGGCCAAAAGTCTGAAACAGTCCCAGGTTGAACAAGATTTTCATGGAAAGTAGACAGGATCTTTCATGCTTGTGCATAATAGATGGTTGTACCCAAATGAATCCTGCCAGGCCTTAAGACGAAATGTTGACTCATCCCTTTCAGGGCAGTGAACCTACAATTTAGTCCCAGAATTTCTCAGCTGAAGCCTGTTTAGACAAAAAGATAAGCTTAAACTAGGCCTGTTCAGATCCTGCTCTATTTCTACATCTTCACAAATTCCTGCAGTGTTCAGACCTAAGAATTTAATTTACCTGATCACAAACATTCAAGCCAGGCACAACATTTGGATCTGGAAACAGGCAAGGATGTGCCCAAAAAGGACATCAGAGGACAAAGCGGACATTCAGAGCCACATCTCATTGTAGTTGGCACTGCAGCCAGGATTAACTGTGTAGCAGCTCAAATCCTTGCACATGCCAATGATTCCATAACTCTGGATTCACAAGCATTAACAGTGCCACAGAAAGTAATTTGGGAAGTTTGAGATGTCCAGATACAAACTAGGGCCACACGGGAGCATTATACCTGCAAGATGCTGCGTTCTGCTGTGGAGCACAGTTGTCACCCTCGTCCCAGCATTCTAGATTATAGCTGAGAATAGATTATATATATTGTATATATATACATATATCTATTTTATATATATTATATTACATAGCTGATTCTAGATTATAGCTGAAAACCATTTCTGTTACATAAAAAGCATGCAGAAGACGTATGTCCTAGTCCAAGAACTATTTCCTAAGTCGTGTCTGACAGATCTACTTTCTGCCACGTAGACAACTGTGTGGTGGATGAAAGAGCAACTCTGTGATGGAGCCCAGCAAATCCACAAAAGATGCGCACAAACTGAAACCCACATGTCTGTCCCTACTTATAAAACAGTTGCTGGGGGGCTTCAGAGGACAGGGCGGGAGTGGAGGAGAATCTGCAGGAGATGGCAGCACCTGGCTCCTGGGATATTAAAGAGCAGAAACTTCGCTTTCAGATGAAAATCAAAGCCCAGCTCGTTGCCTTGGCCAACAGCCACACGGTCATCAAAACCTAGCGCCATGCCTCAAAGTGATACATAGCAGTATCTATGCTACATTTACACATAGGTTAAGAGCCCTCTTCTGAAACACAGATTTAAATTGAGCCTACCAGCCTCTAGACAACCTAGACCCAGCCTATATTACACCAGTTTTCTTTAGGGGGACAGCCAGTTAATAAACCCCACGATGTCAGGGAATGGTAGAAGATTCCATCAGGCCAGGTGGAGTTGTCCAGAAGGCTGCTGACATGATGATGCCAGTATGAAGAAAGCCCAGATGATTGTAAACGTTCATAAGGCAGAAACTCCCAGCAGAGCCCTCCCAGTTAGATCTTCAAATAGATAAATGCTCAGCCTTCACAGTGCTTTTGAAGATGCTGGATCACAACAACCCACTGGACTGCCAGCAAGTCTTTCTCGTTGCTTTATAAAGCACATAAAGTTGCCCAAACAGGAGTACTACTCTGTGCTACAGCAGCTATAACCTCACTATCCACACAGATTCCTCCTAAGGCAGGCTGCAACAACTTCCATTTCAGTTCTCCTCTGGAAATGCCCATAAAGTTCCTGAATTTTCTGAGCTGCAACTTTTCACACTGCTTTCTCTGCCAGTGTTGGCTTTCATTATTTCTCTTAAATATAAACTTGGAGCAAAACCTCTTCAGATGTTTTAAGTTACAAATGTGTGGAAAAAAAATATAGTCTTCTACATTAAAAAGAAAGTTTTGTGTGCAAGTGTGAGGGAGACACACAGAAGGGAAGAAGTAGGGAATAGCTCAAAAATGGCAATACTTTGAAACCTGAAACTTGGCATGGGAACAGTTCCTGACAAAGTGTATGCTCTGCTAAGTTTAGAAGAAATTGTGGTCGTAAAATAAGACCATGAACACTTGGGAGAACGCCCTAGTGCACAGACAGCAGAGGACACTGTTTGGATTTAGCTATTAACCCACACGGAGGCCACGCGAGTGCCCGAGGATTGCTGTTTGCATCACAAGTAGCAACTGCAAGTCAGAACGCTCCAAGTCTAAACCCAAATGCTCCCATTGCTTGGGATAAAAAGAATAGAATTAAAAATTAGATGGTAACAATAAAGAGTGAGCCAAGGCTCTATGTTTCCAATGCATACCAAGCTATCTGAGCAATCTGGTGTGTACTAAACAGGACAGGAAAAGCCTTGAGTTTGGGCAAGTGAGACACTGACTGCTAATTAATGACTTCTGTACCAAACAGCAACTTAGTGCCTCTTTCATTTAAAAGCCATCTAGACCTCCCTGCTACTATAAGAGTGACCTGACATTCCACAGACATATTCCTCCTGCTTTTAATCCTCCCTATTTTATTCAGTCACGAGGGGATACAAGGCAACGTCA
Organism: Psittacus erithacus; assembly: GCA_009867235.2. Taxonomy (NCBI): domain Eukaryota; kingdom Metazoa; phylum Chordata; class Aves; order Psittaciformes; family Psittacidae; genus Psittacus; species Psittacus erithacus. The sequence goes on along the minus strand of WYDI02026485.1, from coordinate 14,971 downwards.
AGGTAGGCAGAGCACAGATGGCTGCCTGGGGAGCCCCTCCCCTGGCAGAGATAATGTCCCTGGGATTAAATGGGATGAGAGTCACCACATGTGAGTCCCAGCACACCAAGGAGAAGTAATGCTTGCAGTAGGGAGCAGCAACTAGACTAAACACCTTTATTTGATCAGGCCAGAGCCAGAATCGTTTCAAGCTTCAGTAACAAGTACAGCAAGCACCCCTGAACACAGAAGGATTTTCACATGTCCACACTCAGAAAGGCTCAGTCTGGGCATCTGCCCTCAGCCCCCTACCATCCACCTCCAGAAATCAAACAGGCTGTTCAAGCAAGGCCAGAGTAAACCCAGAGTCACGTGCAGGGCAGCACAACGGATGGTAGAGGGTGAGCAATCCTGTAAAGGACTGCAGGAAGGATGAGAGAGTTCCTCCTCGGGCTGGAAAAGGAACAGGTGGTGCAAGTTTTAAACTGGAAGAATAAACTGCCAGTTGAGACTGGGACTTGCACAGCCTGGGCAGACATGGATATTCCCCTGTGCACAGGTGCTCGCCTGCAAGTTGAAGATAACTGCATGATGCCCTGCTTTTGCAAACGCTGGCTGTGTTAATACAGAGCCAAGGGAAGCTCTGGTCACAGCTTCTGAAGTCAGCCAGCCTGTGCAATGACATCAGAGCTGTTCTCACATATCATATATTTGTCGGAGCAATCCCAGGCACAGCTACAGGTTGGGTAGAGAAGAGATTCAGAGCAGCCCAAGGAGAAGGACTTGGGGGTGTTGGTCCATGAGAAAATGAAGATGAGCCGGCTTCAGTGTGTGCTCACAGCCCAGAAAGCCAACTGTATCCTGGGCTGCATCAAAAGGAGCGTGACCAGCAGGTCGAAGGAGGTG
>WYDI02026484.1:0-11657 GCA_009867235.2 Psittacus erithacus | reverse complement strand
CGCCCCTTCCCCGCCCCTCCGCCGCGCACGGCGCTGCCGGGAGCCGGGAGCCGGGGGCCGGGGCCATGCGTGCCGGAGCCCCCGACGGCGCGGCGGCGTGCGCGGCGCTACACCATGGCCGCTGAGAACGGCTCGGCGGCGGGCGGCGGCGCGGCCTGGGGGCTGCCCGGTGAGTGGCTGCTCGGGGGCTCCGTGTGAACCGGGAGGGAAAGCTGGGGGGGGGGGGGCGGGGCAACCCGGAGGGCCGTCCCCCCCCCCCCCGCCCGGGCGCCGGGGGCGGGCGGGGGGGGGGGGCGGGGGGGGGGGGGGGGGGGCCCACCCCGGGGCCCCTCCCCCCCCCCCCCCCCGAGTGCCTGAGGGATGGGGGGGCAGCATGGCTTCAGAGTGCATGGGGAGGGGGTGCGCACCCCGGGAGAGGTAACAGCCGGCGGCCTCAGGAATGGCGGGTGTCTCTCTGCCAACTTTCCCGCACTCCTGCGTCGCTCTGGGAACCCCGGCGTGCTCCGCGGATCAGAACCCCCGCATTTGGTTCGCCGCCCCGGCATGCGGGGAGTCGTGCGGGGTTGCAGCTCTGCCAGGGAGCCGAGAAGAGATCTGGCACCCCCCTTCCCTGCTCCCATCCAAACCAACGCCGCTCCCGCGATTTGTGGTCCAAAGCGCCTCGGATCCTTCAGACCGCCTGGGAACTGGCCCTGTCAGCACCCTGCCACGGGCACCCGAGCACCCTGCATCCCTGGGGGATGTGGAGTGGGAGGGTATCTGCTCCCCTGGTGCTTGCTTTCGGAAGGAGGTTTGCTTTCTGAGCAGGAAACTCCCTGCACGCTTGCTTTGCTTCCCTCTATATTCCAACGAAAGCAGCAGGGACAAGATCCCACATCTTTTGGACACTTTGTCCCCATGCTGGACAAAACCCCTCTGGCCCCTTGGCCACCTCCCAGAACATGACTGGGCAGAAGTCCCCCACCTCTCCACAGAGCCCTTTGCTGGGCTGGGCAATGCAAGTGGGACAGCTCTTGCCCCCTCTCTCCATAGATGTGAGTCCCATTTGCCCTTTAGCCCTTGCTGGCCCCGCTGCATCTTCCCCGCTGGTAACAGCAGAGATGCTCTGTGCTCTCTGTTGGTCCATCATGGACAAGAGCCAGGCAGCCCCACCCTTCACCTCTCCCAAAATAATGGCATGGGCTTCAAATCGGGACCAGTTCTTGCCGTTTTCTTACATGAAAGTCATGCTGTAATACTCCATGTGAAAGTAATGCTCTTCTGTCCTGCTCTCAACCCCTCTGTCTGTGTTACAGCCACATTTTCTAGCTGGTCTTTGTAAAGCCCAAGGCTAGGGAGATGCTTCCCAAACAGAGGAACAGCTAGCATTCCTCTGTGCCCAGCTGGCAAAGCTGTTGGGCTCTGCCTAGGCATTTGTCATGGGTGCCTTGAGGTGACTTGGGCGGCTCAGCTTCTCCTGCCACTACTTGTGGGATGAGCAAGGGGGGCTGGGAGGGCCGGTTCCCACCCAGTGGGGTGGCTTGTTGATGTCTCTCAAGATGCTCAGATGCCAGGGTCCTAGAACCCAGGATTTCGGTGAGACACACCAGTGACAGCGCTCACGTTGAGATCCCAGGCGACTGCAAGATGCTTTTCGCTGTCACTACTGCTGGGCATCACCGCCTGCTTCCTAATGCCTTGACTTCTGCAGTCTGAGCACCTGCTGCTGCTCTCCAGCCTGGATCAGGGCTCCGTGAGGCATCCAGCAAAGAGCAGGGCATCCAAGGGGTGATTTCACCCAGATGGAGACCCTAAGAAATAGTGACCCATCCCCTGTCACGCCTCAGCTGGGCTGGTACCCAGCGGGCAGAGCCGCTGCATAGGGATAGGAGCGGGGATCTGTCCCTGTGCATGGCAGCTCCCAGTTCCTGAGGGATTGAAGCCGGTGTGTCCTTGCTCAGAGCCAGCAGCAGGTCTCCAGGTCTGCTGCATGGCAGCAGGCTGGGGAATGACCTCGTGAGCGGGAAGCTGCCGGGAAGAGGAGGAGGAAGATGAGAAAGGCTACCGATACACACTTTTCAGTCACACGAGGGGCATACCCGCCTCAGTGGGCCAGTCTGTTTCTCTCATAGAAGAGGAATTAACTGAAATAATTAATGCTGTGATCCAATTACTCTGAGTTTGCAGAAGGAGCATGGTTTGTCTCTCTGTCCGCAGGAAGATGCTGTTGATGTCAGGTTTTGTCATGGTTTTGTTTGTTTGGGGGTTTTTAATTAAAATGACAAATATCTCCCCAGGAAATAAACCAACAACAGCAGAAAAAAGGACAAAAACAGGGAATAAATATAGCGAGAGCAGGAGGAGCGGCTGATGCAGAGCATCCTTAGCACACTGTCTCTGCTCGCCCTGCTGAGCCCCGGCCAGCAGCACTCACAGAGGTGAAGAAGGTTGGTGAGTGCCCGCCGAGGTGGCAGATGCAGCTCTGCAATAGCAAGAGGAGAGGGAAATGGAGCCTGTTTGCAAGGGGCTGCTGGTCTCTGCACAAACACATCTTCTCTTCCCTCATGCACGTACGTATGTGCAGCAAGAGTTTCATGTGCACAAGCTGACCACTTCTCATTGGCGTGGTAAATCATGGGCATCTTCTGGAGAAGCAGGGTTGTCTTTGAGCCTGTCTCTGCTCAGTCTGATATGGAGCTCTCCAGTAAGCCAAGGGAGGAGGTTTGCTTTGCATTTCTGCGTCTGTTCTGGGCCAGCTCTGTAACTGTGTGTCCAAAGGATGAGTTTCAGGGAGATGAAGGATGCAGGGTGTGGAAGTGGAAGTTTGGACCAGCTCATTCCCATCTACTTCCCCTCCTCTTTTCATCCCTTTCCTGGCATCCCCACTGACTGCTCTTTAGTCTGCCCTAGCACTGCACCCACCAATGTGCCAGGCATCAGTGGTGATGCAGGGGACCTGGGCAGGGTTGAATCCTCTGCAAGCCCGTGCTTGGAGCCATGCTGAAGCCATCCCTTTCCTCAGGGATTCGGGTGACCAGTCAGCAAACAGACACCAGTTTCTAGGAAGACTCATGTGCTCTTCTACCCAGGGTCCCGGCAGGGAGGGCAGTGAGGGTCTTACTGGGTGCCTGGAGCCTAACTCATAATGAAGAAATGTGCCAGCCTTAACCCTCCCTGGGAGGGCACTGATTCCCACAACATCCCTTTAACCCTGTAGGCATGGGAAAGGCTCGATGCATCCCGACGTTGGCCGTACCAAGGTTGGCCATCGTGCTCTGTTCAGACCAATTCATCTGCTGCAGCTTCAAGGAGTTTGGCATTTCCTGGACAATTGAATCTGGAGCCCGTGCTTCCCTGGCAGCCCTTCCCACTGCACCAGTGCCTTGCTGGTGCAGAAGCACAGGGTCGGGTGTTCTTGCCAAAAGGTCTCCCCTTGATATTTAGGGTTTTAGCAGCAGACACAAAACCAGTCTCTGTCCCCCGCTGCAGACACTGGGGTATCTACACCCTGTGTGCGTGTTGGCATCCATCACCTTCCTTGCGGGTGAATGCACTGGTCCTCTTGGGACTTGACTCTGGGCCAGGACAACATCATTTGATCTGGCTTCAGGCCTTGATTTCCCTGGAACATCAAGCATGGGCAAATGAGGGTCTACTGGAGACGCTCTGCAGCCCAGCCCCTTGTGTACTGGGCAAAGCTGCTCACACCTTCACATTAGGGCTGCTCCTGGGACCCTCCAGAGATGCCTTCAGCCCAGAGGCTGCACTGCACAGAGGAGGAACTCCAACAAGGGCTCGGTTTATACCTCATAAGATGTTAGTTGAGGAAATTACCTTCACAGCCCGTCCAAGCCTCCAAACACAGTGGCTGCAGGCACTGAGCGTGGTCGCTGACCATACCCAAAACCATTGCTGGAGGTCCTGCGAATCAAAGCTGTGGGAGTGATGCCGTCCTTCCTGTCTTGCTATGAGCCTGTCCCCATCACTCCTGCATGGCCTGTGCAGTGTGGGCTTCAGTCCTGCTCAGTGCCCAAGTGTCTGCTCCCGGCTGCTGTTTTCATGACTCAGAGAGGGCTGGACAGGGCCATGGGGAACCACAGGGCTGTTTGCTTGCCTCCAAGAGCCTCGCAGAGGAGTTCCATCCCAGGTCAGCTGGCGCAGGAGGAGCAGCAGCTGGAAGTTTGTCCTTTAAAGGCACGACACAGTGTAAGCCATGTTGTTCCTCGGCCAGCGCTATCAAGGCTGGCTGCACTCCTGCAGCCAAGAAAGGCACGCAGAGAAGCAGCCCCCTGCTACCACCATTCCTATTAAATATAATCTATTTTATAGCACCAGGCAAAGGACGCAGCGGGAGCTGGAACCAGGTCCCTCAGCTGAAGGTATCTATCTGGAGAAGAAGGGTGCAGGGTGATGTGCTGTCTGCAGGGTTCAGGCTCATGGCAGAGCTGGTTTGTGTCCGCCAGTTAACGGGTTAACCTCTTTGGGCTCTTTAAGCAAAGCCAGATTGATTCATCTGTGGGAAACTCCAGTTGTGCAACACAGAGTCTGAAAACACCGCTTTGCAAACACCATGTCCCGGGCCCTCATGTCTGCTCCTGGTCACAGGGCAGCTCTCCAGAGGCTCGCATGGCGCCTTGCTTCAGTGACCCCTTGATCCCAGACCTTCCCAATGCTGATGTGAGCTGGCCCCTCCGGCAGCACAGCGGACTGGCTCTGCGCGGAAGGACAGGCATCCTTATGGGATCTTTGCATGACTGAGATGGGAAGGAGCGTACCCAGCATCTCTCCATCTCTAGTGCCTTGGGGGTAGCTTGGATCCCTGCTCTGCTGGCAGTCATGTCATCTGCAGTGCAAATTAAAGCCAGTGTGTGCGTGTGTGCAGAGAGGGATGGAAAGCAATAAAACCCTACTCGCATCAGCCTTCACCTGACAACAGGCATGAGGTGCCTGGGCTTGGGGCTGCCTTTCTGCAGCAGTGTCTAGCACAGTCATCCCCAGGGTGCTTGCGGAGCTCAGATCGCCCACCATGGCCCATAAGTGATGTCCAACTCAAGAAACCCTCTGCTTCCATGTGTAGCCGCAGGCAGTGAGGTGCCAAGCCCCTACCCAGTGCTGCAGGGAATTGGTGGGATTAGTGTAGGGCTATGTCGGGCTGGGGACCGCTATCCTGCGGCAAGAGGTGACTCCTAGGCAGAGCTGCAGCCCATGAGGATTTCCATCCCCAGCATGGTTCCTGCTCTGCCCATCAAGGAGCTGGTGAGAGCATCCAGGGAAGGCAGCAGGGAGAGGTTTGCATGAGGTCTGTCCCTTTTGGAAGAGTTTCCTAGGGCTCTTCTGTGGGGACAATGTGTAATCCCTCCCTGGCAGCTGAAGCAATACCCACTTCCTTCCTCTCCATCCCTTCTCTCCTCTGTTGACCCTAAGGACCAAGGTTTCCTACCTGCTTTCCTCCCCTGGCTCCCACACTTCCCATGCTGCCTGCCCATGCCCTGGTCTCCCCTGCCCACCTTCTGCTGCAGCTCCTGTCCTTCACTCTGTCCCCTTGCTCAGGCACTGCCTCCAGCACTAAACCCACTGCAGTCTTGTGGCCAAGAGGGGTCGAATACTTTCAGCTTCCTTTTTCATTAGCATCCCAAAGCTTTCCTTCTGCTCTCTGTCCCCAGGACTAGGGGACAGAGTCCCCAGGACTCTGTCACATCCACATCCATCCAGCAGGTCCCTTGCCTGATTTATGCCCTCGGCTCAAGGCATCAGCTCTCTTTTCACTCACCCATTGCTCAGTTGGCTTATTCATACTCTCAAAGCCCTGCAGAGCCTCATCCTGCTTTATGGGGCAAGAGGCTGGCACCCAGGTTGGATGGTGGCATGGGAGACCAGGGGCAGTGGCAAGGTGATGGGCATCCCTGCAATGGGCTTCCCCAGAGAGGGGCTGAGTCCATCCCCAGGCAAGGCCTGTCCTTGTCCCTGAGGCAGAGAGAGCTGCACTTAGAAACAATCAGATCTGGTATCTTGCAGCTCCCTGGCCTCTTGTCCACCGCCTTCTCCCGCAGGCATCTGATCCTGGTCACTAACCTCTCCCTGGGGAGAGCCCAGCTAATCCAGGCAGGCACTTGTTGCTGTAATCCTCTTGCTCCTTCAAGGGGAAGCTGTGCCAGCTGAGCCCAAAGCCCTTCCCTGTAGGACCTGTAGCTGCAGTGGGGTTATTTCTGCTGTGCTGCCTTGAAACAGCTGGGTCCTATCAAAGCTTCAGCCCAGGGATGTAAAAGAACGTGAGCATCTCTCAGAGGCAGAGAGTATTAATGCAGTAGTTGAAGTGTGGCTCAGGCTCAGCTGAGAGCCAAGCACATTCCTGGCTCAATAGCATGGACTGAGCTTTGCCACCAGCTCAAAGCTGCCCCCCTTTTGTTACCCACTGGAGCTAGTGTGACTGTGGGAGCTGCGGGATGGGTACAGCAGGGTAAGGCTGGACATTGGCTTCAATCACATTTCCCTGGCGCGCTCACTATTAGTGTTCCATAATAACTGATAGGTTATTTATCGGGCCTAATAATTGGGTGAGAGATGGTTAATCACTATCAGTGCGGTCAGCATGCTGGTTGGTTATGTATAGGAGTCACTTTTAATCACTTAAAACCACTTTCTCACCGATTTCCTTCTTGTTTGGTGGTGCTATGGGTCGATGGTGTGTAGCCCCTTATGATTCAGGGCATGTTAGGGGAACAGGCAAGCAGCGGGGAGGCAGCTGTGGGATGCTGGGCTGGGCACTACTTATGTGAGTGGCTTGCAAGCCATCGCTCTGACCCTTCTTGCCGCTGGGTGCATGCCACCGTGGACAGGGTGCATCAGTTTCGCTCTGAAACCCAGCAGCAACCACCTAGTTTGAAGCAGCACGAGGGGCCCCTGGCTTGCTGCTGGTGACCAGGTTGGCTGACTGCAATGCTCCCTTCTGGCCCCAGATACAGCAAATGTTCAATGCCTGATGCACAAGAGTGTGCTGAGCATGGGAATGTGTCTCCAGCCCCTTTGCCTGCCCCTGACAACTGTCAGCTTCTGTGCCACTGAGCTCACTGCTGCTCTGGTAGCTCCAGGAAAGGCCATCAGAGACTCCCAGCTTGAGGGGACAGAGGAATTTGCTTTGTGTCTTGAGAACAGGTTGAACAGCAGCAGAAGAAAGAGGAATAAATTGTTTAATGGAAAAATGAAATGCCCAGATCCACCCTGGACGTTACTGCAAGATGCAATGCCTCTGGTGAGATGGTTCAGATCTCCTCTGGAGCAGCATAAGGACTTCAGGGGTCCATTGACTCTCTCTGTGCCAGCTGCAGAGGAAGCCCTGCCATCCCAGTGTAGCAAATCCTCCTGGACCCTCATCTCCTTCCTGCATTCCTGGCTGATTTGTTGTCTTCATTGTTCCTGATGGGGAGGCATGGAGCAGTCTGGCACCAGCCAAAGCACACCTCTATAGGGCAAAGCTAGGCTAAACCCCCACCAGGCACAGGTCCTCTCCTAGATCCTCTCCCCATATATTGTGTTTCTAAGGTGCCTGTTCCTGGTACCTTGGAGCATTATTTTCACACATTATTTCAGGGGTGTGAATCTGTCAACCTGAGCAATCCTTCGCTAGCTGAAAACTGGCGCTATGACTCAGGGACTAATTAATGGCTATTAGATAACGCAATTAGCACTGAAAACTGTCACCCCTCTCTGAGTGTCCTTTCCCTTTGTGCACAGGAGCCATAAACACAGCTATCTGTTCCGCATCTTCTCTCCCTCCTCCCTTCGGGTTCAGGCTGTGGCTGCACTAACCACCCTGCCCAGCATCCCATCAGCAGTTCGACATGATGGAACTAATCCCATTACGATGTTCACCCTCCTGGCGCTTCTAGGAAAGCCAGGACAAGCAGGAGGCCGGCAGCAGGGCTGGGAGGGCTGGCCCTGCTCTTTCCAACAGCAATGCCAGAGCTGATGTGCCCTGACCCCAGCCTTGTGCACACAGTCAGAGCAGGGAGTGATGTGTGCCTTCCCCTGGGGATGTCCCTGGCAGCAGCTCACACTCGGAAGCCTCTGTGAAAGCAATGCTTTCTCTAATTCCATTCCTTCCCTACAAACATCTTCTTCCCCTGACTGGTGTGAGCTTGGTTTCTGGTGGCAGTGCTTGCTGAGTGTGCCGGGTGCGTGCAACAGCCCTGCTCTGTCCCATAGACCTCACTTCAAGCTGCATGTGGACCAGCTGTGACTCTGCCCCTGCTCCCCCTGGCCCCGAGGATGAGGATGGGGATAGGATGGTGGCAGTGACAGAGAAGGGTGGTGGTTTGAGGGACAGGGGCCATGGAGAGGCACAGGGAGGCTGTGCAGTACAGGAAGCAGAGAAAGGGGACACTGGGGCAGTAGGGCTGCTTGCTCCTGGAGCTCATCCCATAGCTCGAGGTGCCACCATCGCATAGGTGTGTGTGAGCGCCAGCCTCTCCTGCTGCCTTCTCCATGCTGGTGGGGAGGCTGGCCAGCTCCTGACATGCAGGGATGGGCAGGAGAGAGCAAGACCCTCTGTCCCATACAGGTTGAATGCTCAGCAGGTCGCCTGATGGGGCGGTCCATGAGAGGGCTTTCTCCTTTCTAAGCTTGCGACGTGCTGCGAGGCTCCTTGCAGGGGCTGACAGGCTGAAGGCTTGCTGAAGTGGCACATGAGATGAGCAGCAAGGAAAGAGCAGGAGCACTTCACTGTGCCCTCAGACATCACCTTGTGACAGGGGTAGGCAGAACTGGCTTTGATCACTTGCTCTGGATATGTCTCCTTGCCCAGCAGTGATGGCATCTTGGGCAGTGATGTGGTGGCATCTCAGGCTGCTGTGCCAAGCACTGCCCAAAATAGATGGATCCCAACCAAATTACAATCTTTTCGGCTTGGATCTGCGGCTGCCTGTGCCTGTCTTCATCCATAACGTGCAAGATGTTGGGTGAGAAGGGAAAAGTGTTTCCCTGTCTTGAGGACATGTTTTCTGCGTGCTGTGGCAGCCACAGAAACCCTTAAACCAAAAGGTGCTATCAGTGAAGATTTAGAAGCTCCTAATGGCTTCAATGGAGAGGAGAAAACCAGACATAAATCACTGCTGGAAATCCAAAGGAGGGAGAAGGCTGGTGATGGAGTTTGTAGCTGGCTGGTGAGAGCAGGTCTGAGAGAGCACACACTGTGTGCTGCAGGCAAGGGATGGTGTGTGCAGGCTGAAAAGCCAATTGGTATTGCAGGTAGGGGCCTGAGTACCAGGAACCTTTCTGAAGTGGCCTCTGGGCTTTGACAAGACTGCATCTCCTCCCTGGCCATGGTGCCAGCACAGAGATGGGTGGACAAAGGGGGACGAAGACAGGCAGGGTGATGTGGGACAGGATGAGGGGATGGAGAAGAGGAATGTGCTTCTGGAGATTCAGGGGAGAGAGATAGGCACTGGAGGGCATGGGAGAGGCATTTAGCTGGAAGACCCCAGGTCTGGAGACGTCTCTGGGTGTCTGGGGGCTTCACAGCACTGGGGACAGTGCTGCAGCTGGTGTGAGAGTGGAGATGGAATTGCACTAACAAGTGCGATTCCACTGTGGCACTGCAGCTCTCTTGTGTGCTCCCTCTGTCCTCAGGCACATCCTGGGACACAGGCACAGCTGGGGCTGCCCAAGGGCTGTGCCCTCACCCGGGTCTCACATGCTTAACCCTCTGCAACAACCTTGGTGCTCTCCATCCCAAAGGCAAACAGCAGGATCTATCCCCAGTGCCTATGCAGGCATGATCCATGGCTTGATCAGCCGGCCTGAGACCTGATCCCAGCTCCAGACTGAGCTGCCTACCCTGCTCAGTGCTGGGTGAGCTCAGAGTGGGTGTCAGGGGCAGAAGAGGGAGATAGCAGGATGGAGAGAGCAGAAGATGGGGAAAGAGGAATGCCCAATAGGCTGTGGCATGGCAGAAAATAGCCAGCGTCTGAGGTGAGGGTGAGCCGTGTGCCCATCTTCCAGCTTCTTGTGTGTGTGCTGTGCGTATCTTCACATCCTTAACAACTGTCAGTCCCCCTCCTACCCTCAATCGGGAGATTGCTTTATACTTGCCCTTCAGTGAAGGCTCACTTCCAAGTACCCGTTGAAGTCCTTCACCCTGCGGCCGCGATTGTGTCTCAGCCCATCACTTTCCAGCTTGACCTCTGGGTGGCATCCGAAGGCGAGCGATTGGGGCCACGCCAGTGTTTTCCTCCTTCCTTTCTGAGACCGGTTCTATGGAGCGGAATGAAATGGACTTTTCTTACTTAGGGCAACTGAGAGCACAAACCTCTGTCAAGGCTGGTAATGAATTAAATGCGCTTAGATGAGGATGCTGGTTCACGAACTGAAGTGGAAAAACTGAAACCCTCATTTTAGCAGAGATGAAGGAAAGGTTTCTTTTCAAGATTTTCAAGTTCTTCCTGGAAGAGCTGGGGTAGATGTCTGCTTGATTGCTAGCTTGTCTGATTGGTTTGATTAGCTGTTACAGGCATGACAGCTAAATCTCCCCATCTCACCAAAGCGAAGAGTTTAAAACTCATTTCAATTGTACTGAAACCAACCCCCAAACTGCCACAATTATAGATTTCTAAGCCATCTTATACACTTGTCACCTCTTCTTGCATCCTTGGCAGGGTGCCTAGGAAGGGTGGCAGCAGAAAACGCTTTCTCTTTCCCTTTATGCATCCTTTCCCATTGCGTTGGAGCTGGGTGCGAAGCTGGGCAGTGCCAAAGGGCTTCTTCGACCCATCAGTATTTAGCATTTCTGAAGGGTTTCTTGCTTTTCAAAGAACTTAATGGGCCATGTGTACCAGGCTCAGAGGATAATGGCACAGATGCATTTCCCCATCCCTCATACACTTCTTTCCCCTGTGTATGTAAGCAAAGCCCAGCCACTGCCGCATCTGTAGCCTTGCTAATGCAGAGGCTGCCGTAAGAGCTACGTTGGTTCCCCAGCTTTAGCATCATAGCAGCCCTGCTCCCATTTTCTCACACCTGCACCTCTTTAACAAGCTGTTGTATTAAACCCTTGGCTGTTTGCTGATGGCAGAAATCTCCCACCCTCAGCACAAACAAAAAGCAAGGGCATTTCATTTAAAGGACGTTACAAACACAAACTGATCCCAAAGCCTGCCAAGGCTTGCTTTGGAGAGGCGTGCGTTGATGTTTACACGTTTAGTACGTCTGTGTACATTTAGCATGTTCATACATTTAGCAGTCAGCCTCAGGAGTCTCAGGTGTTTGGAGCCAGCACCGTTACCCAAGCCAGCTCGCAGAGACCCGCTGTGCCAAGTGCTCTGCTATGCACTCTGGTATGAGCACCCAGCTCCCACTGGGCTACCAGCAGCAGTGTCCATGGGGCAGTGCCCCAGGCACCAAGTGGAGCTGCTGGAGACACTGTCCTGGCTGGGCTGGTGGTGTCAGCGTGCTCCAAGCACCCAGGGTGAAATGAAGCCCAGCAGGCTTTGGAGTCTGGGTAGTGTGGGTGAGGCAGGTCCAATGGGAAGCTCCTCAGTCCCTCACAGCTCCTCAAGCACCTTTGCTTCCCCCTCCCCTTCCACGAAATTCCTCTACATAGAATCATGATTTGGGCTGGAAAGGACCTTAAGATCATTCAGTTCCAACCCCCTGCCATGGGCAGGGACACCTCACACTAAACCATG
>WYDI02026482.1:0-17066 GCA_009867235.2 Psittacus erithacus | reverse complement strand
CTGTTCCCAGGCCAAAATCAAAAACACAGCACTGCACCAGTTACTAAGAAGGAGAAAAATGACTGCTACTGCTGAACTCAGGACAAGGGCAAACTTTGATAATGGCCAGAAGACATTAATAAACACTAATTCATTAAAGGCTGGAAGATAGCAGGGGCAGAAAAATGCTTGATTCAGAGATGATGACCTAATGCTAATTACATCTGTTGAGCAATCCAAAAATATGTCACAAATTGGAAAGGACCTTTTCTGATTAGCGAGGAGTTCATTAAAAAAAGACTAATCCAGCAGGAGAAAGGGAAGAGCTTGAAGTACACATATATATTTTCACATATATATTTTAACTATACTTGGAAAGAGAATTGGTTTTGTATATTAAGGAGTTTGCTCTACTCTAAAATCTTCTGCATCTAATTCTGAACAACTGAGACAAGTACTGAAGAGTTTCATTTAGTACCTAGTAAGGCCTCAAACAAGCAACATATTTTTCCAGGTTCTTAGTTCACCTCCTCAGTAAAGTATTCTGAATCTGTGCTTAAGTTTTATTAATTTAAATAAATATTTATTGCTGGTTCTATTAATGTTTGCTAGAGTTGTGTCTGATCATTTCAGTAGGAATTACGAACCTGTCTGTTAATCTTCATCTATTTTCTATTCCTACTTAAGAATACATTTCTTTCTTGAAGAAGGCCTACTTCGTTTGCATGGAAATGAAGAATACCTACAAAAGCTGTTTAAGGCTTCCAGGCATTCAGTGCCTTAAGAAAAAGTGAATGGACATGCCAGTTATAATTTCTAATAGAACAGTCCTATTCTGCAAAATGCTTACCAAACCATGAATAAAAAGACAGAACGGGCCTGGAGAGTTTAAATGTTTATTACCAAGGAAAGATTTATCAGTACAGGGTGCGTGCAACCAGTATTTTGTGAATCCCCTTGGAAGGATCTTTCTCTTCCGAAGCTTCATTCTGTCTGGCTACCAAGAAAGGTTATGCAAGGATGGCTCAAAGGTTTGAAGAAGAATGTTTATCTCATGAGTCTTTATGTAATTCTCCCCTCCCGTGTTTCTGGTGTCTTTTTTTTTACCATCCACTGACTAGGTGACTAGCTTTAATTGCCTTTAGCACAAAGTAACTGTACCAAAAATGAGCTAGACCATGCTGCCAGCAATTAAAGGGAGTTAGTTGGTTTTAGATAGTCAATACCTTAATGTTTTTCCGGACACCCAAAGAGTTTGTGATTTACAGTGAAAGAAATGCTTTTCTGTGCTGTATTTTCACATGAATGGTGGGTTCACAATGCTAACAAATAAGAAAGACAAATTTTCATGCACTTACTGCACATATGAACAACCACAGATCATGTAGGCATGACACAAATCAGTATGTATGTACAAACCATAAGGCACTGGGGCTTTAACACTGGGATTTTGAGTGTTGCTGTAGTACAAGTCACTGGAAATGATAACGGTTGAGTAACAAGTGAGAAGATAGAAGAATTCCAGTTCTTTGCATATTACTTTTGGCCTATGATTATGGAAGAAATTGCATGCTACTACACTATAGCTACATGTTAACATATGGTGCAATTCTGCAATCCTTCTTTGGCCAGTCTCAGAAATGAATTCCAAGTTGCTATGCATTCTTAGTTTTCTAGGGCAAGTGGTGGAAACAGCAAGTTCTTAACCCTTCTATGAATTGGTGTCTATTAGTTTAACTATAAAAGTTGTCTGAACGGTGGCTCCAGAATCACACCATTTCATTGTTATCTTGCAGAGTTTAACAGTCTTATCAAATATAAAAACTTTTAACTGCACAGCTGTGGTCTTGTAGATAAATTCGTGCTAGCTTCTGGAATCTACTTTCTTCTTCTAACTCTTGCACTGCTGTTTTCTGTAATGGAAATTACAGAATTTTTGAAGGTGTGACCGATTCCTTAAAGAAAGACCTAGGTAATCTTGCGATGTTTTCTGATACATAGGGTCAGCTTATAGATAATCTTTATACTATTAATGTATCTGCGTGTGGCTTATATTTTGGCACCTTTCAAAATGTAACTTTTGGCCTTAGTAAAATTCTTTTTTACAAACTTCTAAGCTAATAACATGTGAAAGACTGGCTGTCAGTTGGGCTTGCAAGTATATTTCTTCCTGTTATGTCAGAATCAAATATAGAAAGGTTATGCATCTTACCCTGTATGTAAGGAGAAAATAGAGCTCTCGGACTCCTACGTCTTGCTTTCATACTAAAGCTGCTAGTCTGAAGGTCTTTGTCATAAAAAGTCTGCTTCTGTTGCTGGTGATATAAAAAAGCAGCAGTCTTATGTATATACATAATCATCTTCAAAACACAGGTATTTCATTTTTTGATAGCACTTACATATAAATCAGAGATCAAAATAATAAATTTTGTTCAAGCAACATTTTGCCTTCAAACATGACTGTTCCCAAATTAAATTAATTCCATTTTAGACAAATCAATTCGTGCTTAGTATAAGGAGGGCTGTTGAGTTCAGATTCTCAAAAATCATCTGGACGGGATGAAGGTTGAGCAATTATTTTTACGATTCGCTGCCCATTCCATTTCTGTTTCTCTAATAGGATTGTTCAGTGAGTATTCTACCAAATGCACGGAAATTGGTTAAGCTAATTCCACTCTACAAAAAAAGATGAAAATCCATAACATGTTATTTAGCTGGTTGCTTTTTTATAAGTTCTGCCTGAGCTCTTGTACTGCATTTTAATCTGTATAACTTACTTCAGATAGTTTTGACAAAGGAAGCTCAGCTCTGACTTTCCATTCAGTCGTGCTTCAACAAAACACCTACATGTGTTCTTCAGTCTTGTCGCCTCTCATGAATAAGCACGGAGCTAAAGATAAACTGTTGCTTAATTCTGTCCTTGACTTTGACATTAAGGGGGACATTTATTAACTTGTTGCATATTGTTATTGTTTCATTGATGTGCAGTGAGTGACAAGGATTTATAACAAGTAGGGATCTGGATAAATAAAATTCATAGGTATGATTTATCCCTGCCAGTTTGTACCCACACCATCAGTCTCACTACGTGTTTGGCTAAATTGTGAAAGACATTGGGGAAATGAAAAATCACCTCCCCATGCCTGTGCTCCCTGTGGATTATTGTGCAACTGCAAAAATATCTGTTCTGGCACAAGCAGGTGCAGACAGGGGCTAAATATGGGCTAAATCCTGCTCAATCCTTAAGCAATTCTGCTCATTAATATAAAATAATAGGTTCAGACTTTAGAAGTACTACAGATGTACCAATAAAGCCCTCAGGCAAGGCTAATATACCCTTTTAGCTTGGGTATATAGATGCAAATCATAGCCTGGGGATAGGAAGATTTTGTTGGGCAGACGACAGAAAACATAAAGATCAGTTTATTTAAAATGTATTCAAGTTTACCAAGTTTGCCTAATGTACAATCTCAGTGTATGAGAAGTTAATCTAATGTAAAATTTTAGGGGGGTTTGAGTTAAAAAAATGCCTGGAATATTTATGTCTTCTTAATTACTTTCTACAAGACTGAATATTAGCTACATAATGTCTGATCCTCTAGCACTGCCTCTGCTCATGTGAAGATGCTTTGGAAATGAACTTCTTCATGCTGGGGAATTTCTTCAGGTATTTTTGGGTAAATAAACAACAAACAAGTTAATGACCTGGAAATTAGTTTATCAGGCATACAAAGCTCTGCCACTCTTCAGTAGTACTTCATCTTTCAAAAGATCAGGAAAGGTGGAAATGCCTTGGACATAGGTCAGGGGTGTGAGAAGTGTGTGCTGCAGCAAGCTTATTCTAGGGCATGTAGGGCAATAAACAAAGGATGTCTGAATTTAAACCTTCTCTCAAACATGAGCCTGAGGGAAAAAGAGTGGAAATTAATGAGTGCTTGAAGTAGGGGGGAAACAATGAAACAGCTCTGAGATTAGGATGGGCCTACAGTGCAGAAGCTAGAGGCAGAAGCTCTCCTCCATAGAAAAAAGTTGTCTCATTTGCAGCCTGACTCCCCACCTGGGACCTGCTGATCATGGAAATACAACACCATTCTCTGTTTTCAACACAGATTATTATTTTAGGTCATTTAGTAGGAAGTACATTGTGGGGCAGCTTTATAAAGATGTGGAAATGCTTAATTCCTGTTGTTAACAAAATGTCTTTGAAAATCAGCCATTGTGTCCTAACCATTTGATTTCTCTTGATTGTTGAGATAAGTCACTCCATATTTAAAATAACTAGTCAAATCATGAAATGGAAAATTATTTCCTTACTGAATTTTAATTTCTATTTCATAATAGGCGCTTACTGTCTTTTGAATGTGGACCAGTGAAGAGTTAGGTGCTTTTTAAGACACAAAAGGAGGAACAAAGTGTGTCCTATCAGAACAATAACAAATAAGTCTTACTCTTGAAATCTAAGTCTTGCTGAGACACAACTGCTTCACAGGTATAAATTCTGCTGTTACCTGTGGAGATAGACCTCTTGTCCTTCAGGGAAGAGGTGAATTAAAGAGGATGCTCTTAATCCATTAAGAAGGGGGAAACGCAACGTACAAACTCCAGGGAGTGTCACATTCTACAAAAAATATGAGAATCCTTGGGAAATGCAGAGCTATCTCCATGAGAAGTTGAAGCCTGTGTGGACTGATATACCCTATGTTTTATTCTGCCAGCAGGTTCCTTTGTAGCTGTAGTGACAGGATTTTACAAGCCACAGATAGTTTTTTCATACCAGAAAGGTCTGCAGGGCCAGGGCTGTAAGAATTTGTGTATTCTTTGCCTGCAAGAAAATACAAGAAAGAGCAAGCGCTAGAACTGCTATTTCCTTAATTACCAGATACATTCAGTTAGACTAAATCTAAAAATAGAATTAATTTTATTTAAATTATCACAATAGCTTTATTTAATCTAGAGCAAGTATGAGCAAAGCTTATTTAAAAGCTGACCATTTTTTTTAATTATTCATTGTTCTTCAGCTACTTCAAAATGTGGGAGGAAAAATACTTTTTTTCTTAAAGTGACTGAATCCACGTTCATCTTTAGCTTGGGTTTCATATTGCTTTTGACGGAGGTAGCAAGACATTTTATACTGTGCCAGCATTTGGCTATGATTGAATTGTAGACAGTTATTTTAATTGATTTTTATGTTTTGAATAACATGTTAACAGGCAATCATTGAATTTTGCTTATGCATATAAACGAACAAAACTCATGGGAATCAGATGTTTTACATTTAGCCTCATATCTAACTAATAACTTCTAAATTGGCTTTTGTATGCACATGCAAATTTCCCACCAAAAGCTGTGCCAAGGACTGCAGGGTTGGCTTAATAGAATATTTTAGGACACTTTCCTATCAAATCTGTGTTCTTAGACCCAATTTTCATTTGAAAGCAGAAATGAGTCCAGAGAAGTCAGTAAGATTACCCAGTTACAAATTGATCTTACCCCTGAGATCTTACGTAAGCAAAGGGCAGAAGGAAAACCTAGACTCCAGGCATCTTTACATGACCTTGCTCTGAAAAGAGTGGGAAATCTGCTTGGTCTCTGGCATGTATTGATCTGATTTGGAGGTGCAGTAATTTAGTTCTTTAACAGGATCCTTATGGGCCTCAGGGGATGGAGGAAACTTACAGCAAAGTGGAGTTTGGCCATAGCCTATGTCACTGTGACAGTCTTCCAGTCAAAAGAGGAGTCCCTATGTTGACACTTCAGCAGACTGATCTACTCTTCTTTATGCCCCTTTTGTTATCAGACTGCTATTAAGAGACATTAGCATATGGAGAATTCAGTACTTTGAATTGCAAGCTTCACTTGTAATCTCTGCCAGTATCACATATGATGTAAATACTGCAGGAAAATTCATGGAAAGATGAAGACTCTGCAGGAAAGGAACATTTAAAAGCTATTAATTGAAAGAATCACCAGGGAGGAAGAGAGAAGGTCAGCATCACTGGAAATGAAAGATATAAAAATAAACCCTGTCACTGCAGTTCAGCAGCATGTAGGAGCTGAAGGCAGAAGTGTGATTTATTACTTTTCTGTGAGGGTAGTTCATATATCACCTTTGTAATATAGTGTAACCCTGCAAAACAGATTTGTGCTTTTCCTTCCTTTTTGCTTCTGTTTTACCTCCTATATATAACTTTTCTGTGCATTTAATGAGATATTGAGATATTAAAAAATCTTTTGCCAGTTAGATACAGGCATAATGAAATACTCCTTAACTCTTTTGAGACTCTCTATTAAACGGTCTCTACTGAGTGTCTGTTAAACAGGGAATATCAGTCATATCATAATAAGAAAGTGATAAATTTATTATTGAGGCATAACGTAGCTGCTCAGAAGGACTGTCTCTATTTCCTGCTATTCTACTCTTGCTTTATAATCCTTGTCAAGTTGCTCCAGATTCCTGGGTATCTGTATTTGACTTTTCTCCCGTTTTGGTTTTGCCTACTTAAGCTTTTTATCAGGGTAAAAACCTTTTCTCTGGCTTTCTGTGTATTTTGTTTTGTGCTCTAAAACCCTGATCTGAAGTTGGAATCTAGTTAGGATTGAAAAAAGCAGTTCCTCTGACACTTGGCATTTGTTGTAATGTCAATATGCAGAAGGGTTTGAAGAAAGTAGTCTGAATCATGCTGCTGTCATTTGTGAAATGTCTGCGCCTTCTCAAATTGAAACTGGCATGCATGGCTAGTATTTGGATTGAGAACACCAAGAAAACTTGAATAAGTGTTACAAGAGCCTGCACTGAGACTTATGAACTTCATAATATTCAGCTCTTGGTAACAATTGTGTAATCAATGGTAAGGACAGAGTCTGAGTGTTTTACAAGCATGATTTTTGACATGACTAAAATATTTTGTCAGTGGCCTCTGCAAGGATTCCTTCAAGCACCACTGTAATACAGTTGATTACAATGTGAAAAAAGGCAAGAAAGCAGGAGGCAAAACGCTCAGTTCCTAACTATGTTACAGACCAGTAGTCCTGGGGCCGTAGTGACTTGCAGCTTTGGAGTTAACTAATAGAGATGCATCCTAAGTCAATGCAGGAAGAATTTTTTCTTTCTCAGACTAGACTTGGACAGTTTATTGTCAGCAAAGTCACCAAGAAACTTTATGTAAGCATGCAGGTACAGGATTCTGCTGTCTTAGTACAGTTAGTATGCCTAGTATACACCAAAGCACAGTTTAATTTAAAGTCAGTAAGGTTTCCATGAAATTTGGTGCAAGGATAGACAAAGCTGATCCCTACTGCAATAGGATTGTTTCATGAATTCTCTTGGCAGTTTTACTCAGATCAACTGTTCCTTTGTCTGGTATGCAGTGTTGTGCTGCTAGAAGTTCTCACCCACAGCTGTATGTATTTCATTGAGAAGTGCAGTAACTGCAGTCACTTATTTCAGTATTGTCTGGGTCCTGCCTGAGTTCCAAGTCCTGTACAGCTGCTTTCTGTAGAAATCTGTAATAAGCAGCTGTCATCCTGGAAACGGGTGAGTTCCGATGGAAACTGGAAATCTCACAACAGCAGCATCACCAAGCCAAATCTTCTGATTTAGAACTCCAGAACCAAGGGACTCCAGAGGAATACTGAAATGTGCCTTGTCCCAGCTTATCTATAGTGCAAAGGTAGCCTGGAATCACATCCTTCACACCAGCATCGTTTGGGAAGCTGAGGCTTTGCAAGAAACCATCCAAAAAATTTTTGGAAAGCCCAGCAGCTTCCAGCAGGTCTGTTTTGATGAACAGGTATTTTTCAACAAAAAATAATTGCATTTTTTGTCATCTCTACCTCTAATGCTGAGCTGGTCCTGATTTTGCAATACAGAAGACAAATGTCAGGGCTATTCACATGTTTTCCATAGAGGTCACAAAGCTTAAAATCCATTCTTTACATGCTATGTCATTCAAAAAATAAAAGAAACAGGCCTTTTACTTAAGAGTCCTCCTGCTTCAATGATGAAAAATTTGCAGGATTGGTGGCAATTTTGAAGGATTTTGAATTTTGTTAGATAGTTTCATCATATAGGAAGCAATATGACTGGCTAATGATGGAAATTGAGATTGGCCATGTAGCCTGGCATGATTTATGATGGAGCGCAGAGCACTATGAAGTTTTTTAGCCTTTAATTCTGCCAAGACTTACAGTCTTTACAACCAGAATTTTCAAAAATTAATGAATGTAGCGATCAAGTAAGGTGTGAAAAGGAAGTAGAAATAATTCCCTAATGGCACAGTTAAAATGTTTATTTCAATCTTCACAAGGGACCTTGCTTTTCACAACTTTTTCTAAATTGTCAAATTTAAGACTCCTTATGAAGAAACCAACTCTGAAATGGGGTTGGTTAAAAAATACGAAATTATTTATTACATTTATTACATTCCTATGATGAAGTGATGAAGCTTTAGAGATACAGGTTTAATCTTCTTGTACTTTGTAGAAGGAATACAATTTGAGCTTAATCTAAATGTGTTTTTTCTTCCCTTCAGTGCAGCCAAATATATCTACACTGCAGTGTTTAGGTGTTGCCAGTGAACCTGGATCAGATTTCTTCAACATTATTGTGGGTAATAGCAATGCTACAGGCCAAATACCTTTGGGACTTCTTTATTGCCAATGCAAAACAAGTGACTTAAGTTCGGGAAGTGAATCTGGTGGAAAAGCAAAAACTGGAACAGCAGTCAGCAACCCGTCCTTCAGCTGCAACTCATCAGTAAAACTTTGCATGACTAGCAGAAACAAGCTGTAGTCTGGAAAACCAGCAGTAACAAATCTTTGATGTGCAAAGTTAACATTCTTAAATATCTAACTCTAGAGTAGAATGGCATTAATTTATTTTAGTGTCTTTTGCAGATGAATGTACTTACTGATATATCAAACAAGCAATGATGAACTTGTGAAAAGGGTAGTTGCCTTCTGGCCCGTATATTGCCCTGTCTTTGAAAATAAGCATAAGGGAGGATAAAATAAAGTTATACAGTCACGCTATTCTGAAAATATTACCAAATACATAGCTTTCAAAAAGTTGCTCCCCTAAACTACAGTCTCCAAATATCCCTATAATCTTTATCCTCCATATAAATGATGTACAGTAACTAGGATATGTGCAGCCATCTTCGCTAGGCAGTGTAATGTGCTTTCACAAGAAGCCAAGACTGAGAGAGATGGTTATCAAATGATCAGGAAAATGGATCATGTTTGCTTTTTCTGTCAGGGATTTAAAGAGTCAGAAAAGAGTATGGTCCATTTTATAGATGGCCTGAATATGCCTCATTATAACAGAGTCCTACCTCTTTTTCACTAACACAGTGCGGAAAAGTGCATGGCTGTGCACTGTGAAGCAAAAAATACATGTTGTTTCAGGAGAGAAAGGTGAATATCCTCTATCCAGTCAAATTCATGTTTCAGCACAGATGATCCCAGATGTGCCTGTCACAGCAGGAGTGAACAATAGGTTACCACATTTTGCTGCTGCAAAATCTCACCCTTAAGAAGAAGAGTCAGAGTAAGCTCCATAAGCTATTTTTGGATGTACCCCCTCCAGTTCAGGTATATTATCCTGGATGCCTCCCTCTTCTTCAAGAGGTTCTGAACTGTATCAGTGGGGCAGTGAGGTTTTGTGCTAATCCTGTCCATTATCCACTTATCATTACCTCTGCAGGTTCCTACACTCAAAGCAGAGCTGTGTTTTAACTATACCAGTGCACAGCTCCATGCCAGTTTTCTCAGTCTTGCTTTCAGGCTTTGTGGAAATTCTAATGGAAGCAAGTAAATCATTTTACTGTGGAAAGTAAGCCTTCTTTGGCTGTTATCTGCAGTTAGCATTCACCCTTCTTGTTTTAAATGGGCATGCTGCTCTGGGCTTCCCCTCTAAACACAACATTTTGCTCATTCTAGGTCTTGCTTGTTTTCTAGTAAATAGCTACTTTGAAAATTGCTGTGATAATTGCTGTCATAGTTCATCATTCAAGAGAGTTGTACAATATTCATATAAACAATGGCTAATGCATTTGTGCAAATTATTTCCTTTTGTACTAAAGAATATGTTATTAGTGTTATCCTAAAATCTGTTAGTTTAGGCTTTACCCAGTGTATCATCATTTATGTTTATGAAATATGACTATAAAAGGCTTTCAACAACATTACTTTTGCCTTGTGCAGTTCTAAGGAGCAGCTTATGAAATGCTGGCAAATAAAACCCCCTGAGTTAAATAATCATAGAATAGATTAGGTTGGAAAAGAATGACCCTTTCTAGTTTCATTTTGCCATTCCAGGCACTTAACTTACCAAAATCCTTATGGGTCTGGGAATTTCTTCTTAATAAGTGGGCTTTTGAGGTGGGAGAGTGACAAAGTGGCAGGATTTGAGTGGCTGCCTGCTAGCTCCTGTCCTTGAATTGTGATCAGGTACATGCTTGTCTGCCACGGCATATCCTTTTCTGCAGGAATATCCCTTTGGGACTATGCCAGCCCATGATATACCAGAGCAACATGTATTAGGTGGCTTTATTCCGTGAAACCATGCCAATCTCTAGCTGAAGACAAGAGTGCAAAAGATTTACAGCCACTTTACCCTAAGTTGTACCTGCTTGAGAGCAGTTTGGAGTGCAGAGTTGCTGTAGGAGCCTGGTTCTGTAGGAGCCTGTAGCACCTAGGATTCCTGTTTGTTTGAGTATCATTTTCAGTCCCACAAGAAATGGACTAATTTCCATGGGAAAACAGTAACTGGGCTGATAAGATGCTGCACTTAATCCCTGTTGGGAGGATCCACAGAAGTGGATTCAGAAAGGAAGGGTCAAAGGGAAGAAAAAGAGTTTGATGGGGAAGGGGACTTTTTTTTTATTTAGCTGGTTTTCATGTATATTTTCTCTTCTTCAGTGTTTGAAGGCAAGATAAGTTTTATATAAACCTTAATTTATAGTTAAACTGGATGGAAGAATGGTAAAGTGAAGATAACATTATTTGGACAGGGAAAGAAAGGCTGTACAGAACATCCTAACTATGAGCAGTGGGAAGCTGCTTTGCTGTGCCCAGTGGCAGCTCAAGTAACGCAAGGTGTCAGAGCAGCAAGGTTTGGACTGAGATTTTTAAACTAACTCTTCTGTTTTGCATTGGAACAGAAAAGCAATGCTCACTTTATCCATTTCACTACTTCACTGTAGTGAAGTCCAGCAGAAGGCGAAGTGCAGAGCTAGGACTAGTAACTGCTTCAGAGGCACTGACAAAAATACCTTTCTCTGCCACCATAATCACTTGCCCGTTATAATGCCTATTCCCATCGCCAGTAAATTATGACTACTCTGTTAACATCTGCATCTGTGAATTAGGGAATGCAACATTTTAGTCAGTATCAAATGGGCTGGCTTTAAATTAAATATTTTCCAAACCGTTTACAGACAAAGGTACTGGAATAGCTGGCTGCTCTGTTTTCTGCTGTTCACACAATAAATCCTTTTTATTAAATAATACATTTAAAGGCATACAGCTACACCCTACATACATAGGTTTTCTCAGTACATGAAAGTGTGAAGCCTGGTTTCCTGTCTGCATGGACAGGCTTCTAAAACACAGACAAGAGTGAACCAATGAAGAACTATGTAACTGACAAAGGAAACTTCTCTCATCACATTCAGGGATGGTTCTTCCACAGAAAGATTGTTTTAGGAAAAGAGCAGGAAAGTAATTTCTTTCTGCGTGCTCAAATACTTTGGTAGGCTGAACATTAAAGTAGCCTTAGATTAAAATAGTTACTACGCTGCAAAAAAATATATAGTTGCCAAGTTACATGGAAAGAAATACATGGTTTGCAAGTCTTATTTCTTTTCCTTTTTAAACTGAAATCACACCAGGATCAACAAGCCATCAAAACTCACCATTTTTGCAAGTGATTACAGTCCTACAGGATCAAACAATACAGT
Source organism: Psittacus erithacus (assembly GCA_009867235.2). Lineage (NCBI taxonomy): Eukaryota > Metazoa > Chordata > Aves > Psittaciformes > Psittacidae > Psittacus > Psittacus erithacus. The sequence goes on along the minus strand of WYDI02026482.1, from coordinate 5,127 downwards.
CCCTTCACATAATGGCTCTCTGCCAAGGGTATGGTCTACTCATCATCCCATGGCAAGGATAAAGCAGAAATAGCAGAACCCCTCAGATCAAATCGCTGGCACTTGAAGTGCTAGTTTAAAAACATGTCCTCAATCCTCAAGTATATCGCTAGCTAAATCAAATCTGTGTCCTGAGCCAAAATTTTGCCCTGAAATCACTATTACGACTAAGCTGAGGGTGGTATTAGAAGGTATTAAATATTTATTTGGGGATTCTGATGATGCTGAACATTTTTCCTGTGGAAGCTCCTATGTTAGTGACCGTAAATGAAGAACAGGACTTGGATGAAGCAGATGGTCCAGCAGATGGTGACTTGCTCCTTTTTTAACCAGGCTTTTGTATAAATGGAGTGTGGCATGGATCTCTGTGTGTTTTTTGACTTTGAGAGTGTGCTTTTAGGTTTTAATAAGTGTTTAATTATGAAACTATGTGTCATGACAATGACAAAATGGATTTTACTGGCTCTTTAAATATTTAGGAAGTTCTTGAAAATTTAGTTTGTTTACTGATTTCTGAAACTAATGCTATAGTTGTAAAAGAGGTATTTTGGTGTTGATTTTTAATTAAAAGGGAGCAGCTGCAATCCTTAAGTGTGAGACTGGACAAAGCAAGCTTTTATTAGAGTCTTTAATTTTTTTGGTCTTTGCTGGTTTTGTTTCTCCACCATTAGGCTTAACTTTCCTGTCTGCCCAGAGCATTAAGGTTTCAGTGAAACTGAAAGTCAAAAGAGCTAAGAGGTAACTGAAGAAGAGTGAAATGAGATGTTCACTTTGCAAACAGTTCTGTGAGCTGTTGAAAGCTCAGCAGTTCCAAGCACCTACTTACCATTCCTCTGCTTAAAGTAACAGCTGCCTCAAACCTGCCAGTAGGATTGTTTGTGCATGTGCTCCATAACCCATTTTATTCAAAATTACATGGATTTTGGGTAAAAAAAATGTTGAACAGTTTCCACTCATGTGCCTCATTTAGACTGGTAAAGGTTAAGGAAAAGTCACATGAGCAACCTGAGCATCAGCAGATCTGAGGCAGCATAATTTCTACCACAGAAAATCTGATGATTTGCAGCAAGGATTAGATTGGGAGCAGCAGCATATTGCACTGCAGAGCTGGAATCAGAAGACAATGTCCTTTTACTAAGAGTGATTAAACCAATACAGTGTCTTCTGTCTCCTTAAAGTTCATATTCCTGTAACTCACCTGTGAATTTGCTTCCAATTTTGCATTATTTTCTAAGGCCACAGAGTGGCCTTCTAGAATCTAGCTTTGTAAATCGGAATGTAATTGAAGATGGTCTTATTATATCTCATTCTATGTAAATTCTCCTGTCACCTAGTATCTAAATGCCTTGTAACCTTTCATTGGGAAAAGTGACTTTTTAATTTTGAGGTTTGTTTTTTGTTCATTATTTTCCCAGGTAGGAGTCTGTGTAGGCAGAGCAGTGTTTTTGCTGGCAGAGTTCACAGGTTTAACAGACCATTTTAAATTACACTAAAATATGTTTTGGTTTCTAAGCCAAAAGACAAGCTACTTGCAGGATTGTCCAGCTTAACTTTGTCTCCTGCTTGAAGTGTTTCAAAGCTGAATATATCTAGGATCTGTTCTAAGAACTCCTAAGGGATCTCTTCACACAGAATCTGGAACTGATCCACGGGTTTCCATGCTTAAACCGATGCACCATCCAATATTGATTTCCTTCAGAAGTCAAAGCAATTTGTTTCCCTTCTCTAGAGACTCTGGGTTTTCACCTTTGGCTGCAGTCCTTGAATTAATATGGAAATTGAGAACATCACTTAGGACTAGTCTCACGTGCAAGCAAAATGTGCAGTTGCATGGAGCCAGGTATCCTATGCGTGCTTATACACTAAAGTGATTGCTGTCTCCTCCTCTGGCAGCTGGACAACTCATGCAATTCTGCTTATCTCACTCTAAGCTTCTGTGTCTGAGGAGCAGAATAGTTAATGGCTTATTAGTAACCTCTCTTTTTCCCTTTCTTTTGATAGCACTTCCTCATGTCCCTCTGGAGTAAAGGTCAGTGCAGTTCTTGCTGAAAATTTGCTTAGGGTGATAAGGTAATAAAGAGCTGATTACAAGCCAGAAAGCAGCTACATGGAAAGCAGCCATCTCTCTCATCATTAATCCATAGCCACCTATAGCTGACTGTCTATCAAGCAAAATTTTTCTGATTTGCAGCTAAAGCCTTATGCCTTTCTTCTACTCATTGTTTATAAGTTGCCAATAAGTATGATCATAGCACTGTCTGTGTGAGGTTTCCTTTCATCATTTGGCAGTGTCAAGGCAGAATGGCTCTCATCTGCTTTATGCCACATAAAACTGGAAATTAAATACTGGGAAATCAGATGTCAGCATCAGGGTGTTCCATGTTGGAATTACTCATGTAAGCCTCATTTTCCCAAAGGATCTTGAGCTCTCCTCTTCCTCATCACTGTCTCTGTGTTATGCTATGTGCTGTACACATGTAGATACAACTAGGCAATAAAGGAATATATAGCATCACAAAAGTAAGGGCACTTGTGGCACTGTAAAGGTCATCAAAGCCATTTTTTAAAATGACATACATGATCTTGTGAATTTGTCACAATGCCAAGGGAGTTGAAACAATTCCTCCTGGAACACAGACATGAGCACAGGCAGTGATGTAATCAGTTTGGGTCATACCCAGCCTCATTTGAAGGGTAAGGTTCTTGGTGGTGTTATATGACAATCTGTTCTGAATTTATCATGCCCATATGTCATCAGTAACAACTTACAAAACACACCTCTCATTTTAGATCCAAGTTTGCATCTGTTCTAAGCAAAACATGTGCCATCTCCCTGCATATTCCTAGCAAGTCTATATTAGACAACACATGAGTAAGCTGAAAGTGAAACAAGAAAAAGTCCTTCCTATATTATGGGGGAAAATAATCACAATCACCATAATTTATTACCTGGCTTTACATGAATATAAAATCTCTGTGGAGAACACGACGCATGAAAGGTTATTGTTGCTCACATACTATCCTTTAGGAGAAACATATTTTTATCTGTTCCAGAATGTGATCGTAAACAACATTTAATTTGTCTGCGGGGTGAAATCAAAAAGGTATAGAAATTTAGTAGCCAGTGACATCACAGCTGATGCTTCAGTTGTGATTTATCCGTGTTTGATTGGTCCATCATATAAGTAAAGGACATCTTTAAAACAAGGATCCAGGCCCAGAGCAATCCATCCCTGGATACTTAGATGCCAGAGAGCTGATACAGTTTCTGAGAGGTTGTAGCTTCAAAGGAATTGATTTTTAAATATGCAGCTGGACATGCAGTATGATTTACTGAAGCATCTGACCGGCTTGTATGCTTAATTTTCATTGACTAACAACCAGTGTTTAGGAGCCTCTGTATATCTCCCTAGCTGTTTCTCTACATCTTTAGTCACATAAATGCTTTGTAAAGCTGAAGCAAAAAATTCAAGGCTTGATCTTAAAGATCTCAGAACTGATGTGATATCAATGGCCAGATTTAAAAAATGCTCTTTTCTCAGCATCCTGAACTCTTGCAAGTTCTGCAAATTCACTGTCATCGTTTGACACTTTTTCAGGAATTCTGAACTTCTAATCAGGAAAAAAAAAACCCAAGGCATATTACAGAGAAATCTGCAATCCCAGAATAGAAACATTTCAACACGAATATTTCCAGTTTAATGTTTATTGGTTGTTTGGTTTTTTTTTAAGTTACAGTGATGTGGAACAAAAAAACTTTGAAGAATAATTCTGCTCTAAATAAATGCTGGTGCTTTGTTTGTTTAGCCTACAAATTTTCTATATCAAATATTCTCACTTTACATTTTAAAATATCTACTTTATATGAAGAGACATGTCAAGAAAAAAAGATTCAAATATGTTTTCATGTGTTATTGCCAAGAACAAAGGTTTTGAAGGCTAGACTCTTTAGACTTCTAGACCTATGCAACCTCAGTGCCGTCAGGGAGACCCAAAAAGGGAGGTAATGAAAAGGTGGTAATTCTACTGTTGTACAAAGTAGTAATACAGACACATTTTCATCCTCTTAGATGCATCAGTTCCAGGAAGTGTGGCAGAGCAAAAGTTTACTTTCAGTGAGCAGCCATATCAGAAAGCAGCCTTGTTAAACAAGAACATGCCATGATTGTTCATCAGAACAAGACTGCTGTAAAGGGTTTAAACTGTGCTTTATGTAGTATTCAGAGCAGATACGACTTTCCAGATATTTTTCTAAGAAAAGTTTCTGCTGAGCTGGCACGGAAATTCCAAGTTGCAGAACTGAGGAAGTGCTTAATATCCAATTGTAATAAAAAATTATTTCCTACAGAAACGCTGACACTTGTATAAACACTAGTATAGTGACATTCACAAGTGCTGCCTTCATTAATGTTCTTATTTTTCCTTATATTTACATTTTCATGGTACAAGGTCATGCCTTATACTAGTGTGACTTTTGGAATTGTTTGAATATTTTTGGAATTGTTTGACACAAAGGTTAATATCTCATAGAATCTCTCCTCTCCTTCCTTCTCTTCCCCATCAGCTTAGCTTCTTGTTAACATGTTAATATGAAACAAAATTAGGCCAAAAGGATTTTAGGTGATAAAGCCTGAGATGAGTTATAACTAAAGTGATAAAACTGTTCAACATCTTCGTCAGTGACATGGACGGTGGGATTAAGTGTGCCCTCAGCAAGTTTGCTGACAACACCAAGCTTTGTGTTTTGCTTGATACGCTGGAGGGAACGGATGCTATCCAGAGGGACCTTGACATGCTTGAGAGGTGGGCCAATGCCAACCTCATGAAGTTTAACCATGCCAAGTGCAAGGTTCTACACCTGGCTTGGAACAATCCCAGGCACAGCTACCGGTTGGGCAGAGAAGAGATTCAGAGCAGCCCTGCAGAGAAGGACTTGGGGGTGTAGGTCAATGAGAAAATGAACATGAACCAGCTTCACTGTGCGCCCACAGCCCAGAAAGCCAACCATATTCTGGGCTGCATCAAAAGGAGCGTGACCAGCAGGTCGAAGGAGGTGATCCTGCCCCTCTACTCTGCTCTCATGAGACC
>WYDI02026481.1:0-62849 GCA_009867235.2 Psittacus erithacus | reverse complement strand
TGGTTTAGTGTGAGGTGTCCCTGCCCATGGCAGCGGGGTTGGAACTAGATGATCTTAAGGTCCTTTCCAACCCTAACCATTCTATGATTCTGCTAGAGCAGATGAGAGATTTTACATGGGTTTTTAAAGATCAAACTCCTTGAACCCTAAATATGAAAATGAGGCATGGAAACAGGGCCACATTACCTTTGGCAGGAATACTTATGTTTTAATTCTGGGGTGTTTGTTTGGTTTTTTTTTTCAGTTGGGTTTATATATTTATTTATTCTGTAGTTAAGAATGCACAATTGCATTGTAGGAGAGCTAACAGAACGGTTTTATCTGCCAAATTAGGAATGGTTGAAGCTCCTGGCTTATGACAAAGTTGGAAAATATTTCAATTCTTGGATTAAATGCATGAACTACTTATTTAGGCTTCACTGATTATCCTGAACTATATGCAAGCAGCTGCCACAGTTGTGAAGAAGTGAACTTCAAAAGCAACCAAAGCATGACTTGCGTGTGTTTGTCCTCATACAAAGTAAACAGCCCTAAAAACAACATGATAAAGCGATGCAGAGGTTTGATGGTGATAAATGTGGGGACTAGCAAAAATATTTGAAATGTTTTACTTGACACTCTGATGTTATTTTTTAAAGACTGAAAGAATAGCTACAAAGGCAATTTCATAATTTTCATCACTAGAGAAAGCATATTTTGTGGCTCTTCTGCACAGTTGAGGACTGTAGGAAGGACCCTTTCAGCAAGCAGTTTCAGCTTTCCTTCAATCTGCAAATATATACTATAGCCATCTTTGAGAGCCCATAAACCCTGTAATTGCTACCACCTGAATAAAAGTGCCTGTTACATTCTATACACAAGTTCCCAAAGAAACCTGGCTTTGGAACATATGAACCAAGTTGAAAGTTTGTGTCATAATTTGTATTAGCAAGATCTCAGTAACTGACAGAAGGAGTTGTAGGCAAACTGCATATGGACAGTTTAGCTAGGCTATTTGGGTTTTATAATTATGGTTTGGTGTGATGGGCTCCTCATCTAATACATGAAGCATGTACTCTTAGTACAGATGGAGCTAACAGATCACTACCACCATGAGGGGGTTTTGAGATATATATGAACCTGCCTTATGAAAGATGTGTGGAGATAGTTGCCGCCTCACACATTAAAGTTTCCCTAACTCGGTCAAGATTATACTCCTACTTGCAAAGGTAATAAAACTTATACATGTAAAGCCATTAAAGAAAATACACACTTGGAACTCCAGAAAGACTGGATTACACACTGTTGTATCTGAACAGAAACAGCAACCTCTGCAAGCTTCACTGACATTTCCTGAGAGAGCTGGTTTTGCTGAATCAGTTACTATTTTCATTAACTGCAAGGTCTTGCAATTCTGATACTACCCATAAAAAGGGTTATGCATTTCACAAATTATTTTCAACTCCCTGACTTGCATGGATATTCTTTCATTATTCAAACTTGAGTTTTCTTATTACTTCCACCCCTCTAAGAGTCAAACTAAGAAAACTATTCTATTTCACCATAAACTCCAACTTAACAGTTTGGCTATCAGTTTATAGCCCTTACAAGACCATGAACATACATAGGCATAACTGAGGGCAGAATCTGGCTCTTCAAGAATTAACTTCCATAGGTAAGTAAGATTTTTTCTGTTTGCTTTCCTGGTTGAGACTGTCAACCTATATTTTACTTGTAACTGAGAAAGTTTGATACAAAAGTGACTGACACTATTTGCTGTCACTAACTGCACAGTATTTTTTCTGTAAATGCAGGGCATCACCACTTCCTGATGCTCGGTGAAGTCTCGGGGAGCTCTGTTCATACCAACTGGAAGCACCTTCTGTTGAAGTGATTATAGACAATTAAAACCTGAGATTCCTTGGTTATACTATTCTATTTTGTAAAATACAGTCTTCTAGCTCCAGGAATTCCAGCCTGTGAAAACCTAAGGCAGATAGTATGTTTTTCAGCTTGAAACTCTGCACAAACCTGTTAAGTGCAGAGAACAGCATGAGAACTTTCCATAAAACACAGGGACAAAAATTTTGTCAAACTATTTATATGGAAGTTTAGAATGTGGTTTTGGAAGGTTTCATCATCATGACTACACATGAGTTTTTGGAAGAGAAAACTTCTACTCCAGAAGTTAGAACACCTACTGAAAAGTATTAGCAGTTGAAATCAGAATTTTGCCACAAATCTTAAATATAGAGTGTGTATAGTGTTCTCTGAACAAAAGCGAAAACAATTACCTTCTGTTCTAGTTCATTCTTCCTGTAGTTAATGGTGATGGAATAGTAATGTCTGTTTAGTCCATGAATTAGTGCCTGTAAAATTCAGGGGAAAGTTTACACAAAAATTATCCCTACTGAAATGAAGAAATATTAGAAGGGAAGAGTTAATTTAAATACAGCCTTCTTCAAACATCACTTACATAAAAACCACAAAGAAATAAATACACAAAGACTGTAAGTAGGTATTAAGTAAATATACCTGTTCCTATTTCTCTTGTCAGTCTCTGATAGTTATACTTTCTATTTCTAAACCACATATTTTTTCACACAGTAACAACTACCATAGGAAAAAATGGTAACTGCCTGCAAACATTTGACGTATACATATCAAAACACATTTCTCTCAAATCCTTCCTCTCTCAATAAATTTGGTTATCACTTCTATTAAAATAAGGCTCTTTCTTTTACAAAAAAAAGGAATGATGGCTATCTATTTACAACAATTGCCAACATTCTCAACTTCATTCTCTAAGGTACAATACAAAGAGCACCTGAAATGGTGATTAAACGCGTCATGTATTGGTTAGATTATGTGCTTCAAATTAACCTTGGATATTAAAACTAATTTTATTTTTGAACTTTCAATTAAAAAAAAAAAATCCAAATAAAAAACCACCAAAACCTCTCTCATTATAATTATGCCCTTTGCAAATTTGGCCTTAAACTCTTAAACTCGTACATCACAATCTGATTGACTGAGATCAGGTTAAGTGGCACCTACATGTGTATCTTCTGTTTTGCTCATGTGCGTTACATAATTTCTTATTAACATTTATGACTTCAAGGTGAGTTGGATTAATATTTGGGGGATGTGACAGGTTAAGAAAATTGAACAGTAAATCATCACATCTAAAACTGTTTATTTTTCATATAAAATTTTATCCATGAAGTATACATTTAGAAATGAGACACGGTAAATCATACATCAAATATGCAGAATTAGTGATATTGTTTGTATTTAAATCATTGCACCTATTTATGTTTAAATATACTCTTTAGAGCTATACAGAATGAATGTGTATTTGCATCTTATGCAACTAAATATTTCAGCATTCCAAAATTATCTGTATGAAAACTGAAAATGTTCTCATACATACATTTTAAACAGATTTCTTTTGCAGACACATATACAAAGACACAAAGCTACTTTAAGGGTTACATTTATGAGAACCAACAGCTATAGGTTACTATTACTTGTGCCACTTACTGTGATTAAAATTGTAAAATAGAGTTTATCATCAATAAAGTAATTTATGGTTGAAACTATTAGCAGTAAGTAGTTCCACAGCCATCTTCTTATCCCACTCAAAATGATTGTATATGAGGCTTTGGGGTTTGTGTTTAAACTCAGTTGTAGATATTTAGGGAGTTTTCCACAATTCCTAAAATTCGACAAACATCTTTGTCTTCCCCAACTATCCTCTCTCTTCTGTCTCCCTTTCTGAAACCACTCCTTAAAAGAGTGGACAAATGCAAAAGGTAAGCAACTATTCCACTTCAAACCTGAAGTGGTTGTAGTTTAGCCACTGCAACAGGTTAAATGAAAGTCCACAAAACACTTTAAAGTAAAGCTTATTTTTCATGGTTGTTTTTTTTTTGTTTTCTTTTTTTTTTTTTTTTTTTTAGGGAAAACCATCATTCCAACAAGCCTTTCAAATCACGCGCACAAAGAGCAAGTAATAAAACTGTGATAAGGGAACACAAACAAACCAGAAACCAAACCAAATCGAACAAAGAAAACATAATACAAACAAACAAAAACAAAACCCAAAAACCAGAAAAAGGCATGAAGTAAACCATGTACTATTCTTATTCCTGAGATTTTTAATCCCGGCTCCTAACTCAGCTGAAATCAGTATTGTTCGCTCTGACCCCAACTGGGTTAGAATTTTATTCATAACCTTAGAATAAATCAAAACAAAACTGCAAGAGCCCTTACAGATTTAAGAACAGAGTTTCATTCTAAACTGTGATTTTTAAGCTTAACACTGTCAAATAGAAAAAAAACCCCACACAAACAAAAAATACCACTCTAACAACAGAAACCCAAAAATCGCATGGCCAAAACATGTCATGTTGTAGCGACACTGATCTTAAAATAATGAAGTTAAAACAATACTACAGGGGTTTACAAAGGAGATCATTACACGCAGTCCAGAGAAGCCCAGTTAGAAAAGCCCTGAAACATGCAAGCATGGGCTTGCCTATATCCAATCAAGAGTATTACCTGCTTATTTCATACTCATGACAGTTTGCAGTTTTTACTGATTCAAATATCAAAAGTAAAACACAACCACCTCCTGAAGCAGACCCTTTAATTATCTGATTTTTTTGGCTAGCATTTTTATAAACAGTAAAGGGTTTCAATGCATTAGTAATAAAAACAACTGATCTTTTGTAAGACAAGGGTACGGTTACTTAGTAACTCCCAGAAGATGACTCCATTATAGCAGAAATTTAGCCCTTATTTAATTTCTACTATGACTAGTGTAGGGCCTTTTTTATCTAAGAAATATTACTTTTATTGTTCAAGTAATGGATTGAAAGGGCAGGAGCTGGGCTTCATGGTTTCAAGTACATATGCACTTTAGTATGAAAAAAAAGTTTCCTGGAGAGAAAACAGGAAAAAAAATTCCAACACTGAAGCAGAAGAATGACACAGATAAAAGCATTAATCATTCCAGAGAATACTGTGCTTCAGGACAGAAGCTATTTCTCAAAAACAACAATTTCCTTTGTTGAAGACCAACGTTTTTGTCTTACTAGCGAAAGTCAACTTCAGAAACCAAACTTTGAACATTTAAGTTTCATAAATGCTTGCAAAGAAATATAAGACAACATACTCAAACATTACAGTTGAAGCTAATCAAGCATCCTATTTAACCAATGAAGCTCCTACTCCACCATGTTTTCAGGAAATTACTGCATTATGTAAAAATCAGAGATTAATTATTTAAGACAAAATATAAGGTTAAATCTAGACAACATATTAAGCAAGAATGAGTATAAGCACACAGTAGAAAGACAAGATTGTTAATGATGAGGGAACTTTTTCCATAATTTGCTTCAGAATAACCTATCTTTAGAAAAGCTGAGATGTTAATACACAGCAATTTTAAACTGCAGCACTGAAATCAGTACCTATCTTGCATCACATGGTATGACATCAATTGTCACTTTTAAAAGTTTGCATTTCCATAAACCTGTACCTTAACCTTTACTGTATATACTTATACATACATTCACACTTAGGTAGCTAACTTAGGGCTCAGTTTTAAACCCTTCACATATATAACTCCATTGATAAATCACATAAATTATAAATGCATGCAGAAAAACGCTAGAGAGAGAAAAATAAACAATTTGTATCTTACTGGTTTTAGGTACTTTTCCCCAAAACTGTGGAATTATCTTGTAATTTACAAGACTATCAACATTAGGTTTACCTGGATAGATGGCTTGTTTAAGTGACCCAGATTTGAAGTTGTTTGTCTTGGTTCATGTCCCAAGACCATCATATTAGCATTGATCAGTCTGAAGGCATCAATAACAACCTGTAAAAAACAAGATGTCAAGTCAATTCTTTTTAGAAAATGCAACTAATAGTGCCAAGCAACAGTGGACAAGGCACAATCAACTCTCATCTGGTTTTGGCCTTTATCCAGAAAATCATTTAATTATAATATTAATAAAAAAGAGCCACCTGCCGGCTATGCTATCAGCACAGTACACTACCTTGTATTGTACAGTGACACCAATTATTACCTTTTCGACAGAGCTGTAAGTTTCATATACATATCATCATATAACATGGAATTTTTCTGTATGCTTACTCTAAGCTTCAACGGTATGCATATGTTTGTCACCTAAATCTTACCCAATCAAAATGAATGACAGAGAGAGACTAAAACTGAAAGTGAGCACAAGCTAAGGGACCAAGTCTAAAGCCCAGTCCTGTCACATCAATTATACTAGCACAATACTTGAAATGACAACAAAATTATAGCCAGCAAGGAACTTGCCCCATGTATTCCCTTCTAGTCAGATGCTTTTTGCTTCTTGTGACTATGAAAGAGTCTATAAACTGTCTGATGGATTAAAAAGTCCTTGTCAGTGTCATGCTCAGGAGTAAAAAACAGAGTAAAAGTAAACCAAGGTCATTTATGATTTAAAGGTACATAGTAGGTAGTATTCAGTGCTATTTCACTGCAAATAAAATAAAACCATCACTGTTTTTTATTGTGTCCTGTGCTGAATTTTTCCATAAAAATCTTTGGAAATAGGATTTCATGGCCCCACACAATAAAACCCATACCCCTATCCAAGACATGTGAGATGAAACAGAACTAAGAACATACCAACAATACACCCAAACCCACCCTTACAGGGTATCTGCCATTACAGATTTGTAATTGCAAGATAAGTTTTCTTGCTTAGAGCCCAATTTTTCAATTGGACAAGTGCACGTACAGCCTTGTACATCCAGAGAAATAGGACAGGCACAGTTTGCAGACCTCCTGCCTGCATATGTTTGAAGGTTATTCCAGTTCATTAAGCCAAATACTTTAAATCTCATTTTAACATCTTTTCTACAATCATTATTATTCTCTTCCTCACCATACTAGGGGTTGGACACTAACAGATACATTTATATGGCTGGTTTGGTATTTTGAGGAATTAGACCCAAATCAAATTTTTCATGTTGAACAAACAAATCACTGATGCTGAAAGGCGGCAGAGAAAGCTAGAGTCTCCACTTTGTTCTAGCATTTTCCTCTTCGTTTACACAAATGTAACTAAACACATATGCAATTTGGTAGGATTACAATATAAATATTGAAGTCATTCATGCGGAAGTAACGTTAATTGGCAAGTGTTTATAGTGAAAGAAATTATCCAAGCATAAATTGCAAAGACTAATAACTTATCACCTGTTGTATTTACTTCTGAGACACAACCATTTCAGTTGTGTTGACTCGATGCCACTAAGGGTTATTGCCTAGACCCTCAGCTGATTGGCCAGACCCATCTGCATATGTCACATCTTAAAACTGCATGTATAAAATGCACCAAATAATCTTTTTTATTAAAAATGTTAGGTTGTGACCCAATTACAGTGAGTTAACAGTGACATTTCTTTCTGAACAATAATAAAACCAAAACACTATTCAGATTTAATATGCAGCCACAGCATGCCATCTGACACTAATGCTACAAAAAAAAAAAAAAGAATTAAATTTGAAGAAAACAATTCTCAAAAAAATCTGAAAGTTTCTATATATCTATGCATTTTTTGTGGTAACATACAAAGCAATTGTATTTTTTCCTTTTTTTTTTTTTTTTTATTGCTAGTAGATTTTTCTCTATCTCAAGAACACTTCTGACAAGCTTTTCTATGTGTCTGTCTGTGTTCCATTTTAACCAGATGCTCTAATTTATGAACACCTGGAAATGCCCAACTGCAACAAAGAGGCAGGATAAATTAAAAAGTCAAGCAAAGCAAAAAAATTCCACATCACAAGTTCTCCAGAGACTATCTAGATAAAGGGGAAAAAAGCCAAGCAAGTAAAAATTTACCCTGAGGAGCAAGGAACATGAACTTGGCAGTATACTATTATCACAAGGAGCTGCTTTATAACTTACTAGTGGCCATGTCTCTAGACTTGAGCCTAACTGACGGAACTTCACTATATAATGTTGAGCTTATGCAAGAACGAATGGCAGTGTCCAGCATAGATTTGTCTTGTGACTTCAGTCATGACTTGAGTCATAAAAATTACATAAAAATTAATAATAAAAAAAGTTGGGTTTGATAATAAATTCAACATTGCAGTTAGTGCTCTCAAGGTTATGTTTGGATAAATTTCACATTAAAATACAAGAACTAGCTGCTAAAATATTTCTGAGTGATACTGAATATTACTCTAGCATCTTAGTTCTGACTAGAAGTAATTTTTGCTATGCTTCAGGTACTGTCTGTGTAGAAAAGGACCGCTCGCTATATCTGTCCTCCTGAAGGAAGAAATGCAAGTATTTCCTAAGTAGAACAAATATCAATCTAACAGAAAGTGGTATGAAAAATTAAAATCACAAATATTAAGCGTTAAAAATGAATGAAACTGCAATTTCTACAATCTCAGAGGGGTACGAAAAGTAAGCATGTGAATTATATTTCTCATCTCAGTTGCACTGTGACGACCAATGGTAACCAAATACTTTAACTACACTAAGATTAAAGGAATTTGCTGCTATCACTATAGCAACCATCTTAAAGAAACTAACATGCTCAACAACCTGGCGACTAAATTTAGAGCTAACACGCAATAAAAACATAAATACAACAATAAATCCTACATATTCATTTTTATGAAATGCAATTGCTTTTTTCCACAGTGAGCACAGATCAGTCCCTGCTTTAGAGGATTATCTCAAAATAAATAGACTCATTAATGTCCAGCGTACTAATGAGCAATGGGTGAAGTAGGTGTTAATTGTGCCACAGTAAGATTCAAGAAAAAAGCCCCGGCGAGCACTTGGAGGTGTGTACAAGCTGAAGTCTCCTCTCCATGTTTGTGCATTTTGAAGTACAGCATGATGCACTCAGATGACAGCAACATGGTCACCCCGTATTCTACAATGGAAACTTTAGACACAGTATTTTGAACAAAAAACCTCCCAAGGATTAATTACAAGCGGCACAAAATGCCACTCAGTTACTTAGATTCTTGTTGTAAGTCAGTATTTGTCACCCAAAAATTTTTAGCTTTCATTGCACTTAAATTGCCCAACGCAGCATGCCCTGTTTTAGTAAAAACTACAGGTTCCAAGCTTCATGTTAAATTCCCTTTCCATAAAAACATTAAAAAGTTAAACGAAAGTCCATGCCATTGGGATATTTTCCAGAAATACGAATGTAGAGATTTTCTTTTCCAAATTCACTTCCACAGTGCAACTCTTTCACCACTCTGACCATTTAATTTTTCCTAGTATAAGTGTCTTCAGACTTTTCAGAGGTCATTTCAACAGCAGACAGCTTATAACAAAACCATTAGCAGTTTGGCTAGCTTAAGGAAACCTCTTACTTTCCTTTTTTGTTTATTATCACTGCATGAATCTGCAGCATATGAGAGTTTATAATTTCTCAGGCTTGTTAAATTCATGTTAAAGGTCTGTTTTCTTGTTGAATAAATTTTGTTCATATAATGCTGCCTATTTCATATACTGAGTCTTTAATAGCACCTTTGGTCTATGCGCAACTCACAGATCAAAACAGAGGACTAAAATAGGGGTTGATGATGCTATTTACATGTGTGATTCCTGCTGTCTTCTTGTTAGTAGCTTTAATATAATAGAAGACCTTGTCTGTTTTGTAATTAACACATCTTTACTGGAGAGATATTTGGAAGTGATTGCTGTGAATATACTGGTTAGTAAAATAAACACAATCACACACCACTTTCTGTTATCAGACAAATTTGTGAATTGTACACATTATACTCCAGATCAACAAACTGTGATATAACAGCCAAGTAGAAGACACATTTATATAACCCTTTATTTTTCTGAAAATATGTATTCAATCTGACCTTGCAAATATAATTAGCTTGTGGGATGTGTGGATTTCAGTACCATGGATGCTTTACTAATTGCAGCTCTTGGAAATAGATACTAAATATTTGGAAGCTGCCAATACAAAATAAAAACTGCATCTTTTTGTACATCTGTCTTAGCTTTAAAAAGCATAATAATCTAAAAAGACAATAACTATACAGCAATTTTTTAAGCACTTCCCTGGGGTCAACAACCCACAGTAGAGCCTGCATAATACATTTTAGAAACAAAATTTACAATTATCTGCAGTGTATTTAATAAATTTGAGGATAGCTATAATTAATATGATACACAGCTATTCACAATCTAAGACAAGCACTGGATGCCTCAATTACTAACTAGATAAAAATCTGGCTTTTTCTAGTCTGTACGTAGTTATTAAAAATAATGGCTTGATTAAAATTTAGGATGCTCACTATCCGGACTTATTTTAGCTGCTTCTGAGAATGTGAATGCCATGTAAATATTAACATGTTTTCTAAAATAGTCTTCATAAATTTGTGGGGCATTTTAAAAAAAAAAAAAAAAAAAGAGAATTTCAAGAGTACTTTACAGACTTAATTCTTAAATGCCACCAATATCAAATCTACCAACAATATTGAAAGAAGCAGTCCTGTTGTGCAAGACCCACTAGTTTTAATGGTAAACTTCAGTTAGAAATAAGTCAGCCTTTTTTTTTGTTTAAATTTAAAGCATTTCTAACATCAATATTTTTTCCAGTGAAGAATTCGTGACATACGGCAACTATCTTTAAAAATGTATTGTGTCCCTGGAATTCAAATAGCAATGTATTGTTTATGCCATATGTTTATGAACAAACACACCAGTGCTTAAAGACAACTCTGTGAAGTATATAATGTCCTTATGCCAGGTGTGGCAAAAGAAGTAATGTCCCATCTAAAATCTCTTTTATCACCTGCAACTGACCTGTTATCAACTGCTTAGTTTGTTTCTAGATTCTTTAAAAATGAAATGGAACATGTGACCTGAGAAGTGCAGCTTGGCTTTATGACCATTTCGTTATTTATGCTGCCATGCACTGTTAGATAACTACAAGTGAAGAACATCTTCTGTCCCCTGTAAACCCACAACATAAAAAATTCAAAGAAATCTTACTTTTTATGCCATTTCCAATGAAAAGCACTAAGAACTGAAACTGACTCATGCCAAATGCATATCACTGAATTGCTGTGATTGTGAGTTTGAAGTTTGCAACATGGAAATTATTTATAAAATGTCAATTTTAGCTCCGGAAAATATATTCCTAGGAGTATGTGCATTTTCCTTTTCCATCCTTAGAGAATTGCTTACTTGTGGTCAAATCCGCAGTACAACTTGAATATCCATACTGGGAGGAGAGACAACTACAGTATAATACATTTATCTTGACAAGTGAGCGCATGCATCCGTAACTCCCAAGTAGCAAAACTACAAGTTTCAAAGCTATATGCTTTAATGAAGATAAATGGACAATTCTACATCCACCACAGCAAAAGGAAATTAAACATTTAATACTTTTCAATAAAAAGTCTTCTTGGAACTTTTTTTGTCTTAAGAAAGGGCACGAACTGAAGTAACCTATGTAAATTTTTGGTAGGTCAACATGCATCATTTAATTAGATCACAGCAAGTTCAAAGGATGTTCCCTAGCAAATTCTAGAACAGCAGCATTGATGTTAACAGTTTTGGCATCCCAGAAAAAAAATACTAATATGCAAACTGTTATTCTGAATTTGTGCACATCTATAAAAAAACAAACAAACAAACAAACTGATTTTCAAACAAAACAGTACCAAACCAGTGGTATACTGGCAGTAGTAAAACAGTTCAATACTTCTTAGTTTGTGCCTAGGTTTAGAAAAAACACATCCTGAACTAAAAACACTGTAGTGCAGATGCAATTAATCTCTTACAATTGTGATTCTTCAGGAAAAAAAGAGCATCAATCCTTATTGAAGCAACAGTAACCAAACCCAACACAAACGTATTTATTTCTTTCTTCTCCAAATCAGGCTTCTATTGAAACTCATTTTTTGCCTAGAACAAATCAGGATGTTTCTGTCTCTGATATACAGGTTACTGCACCAAATGCTCTGTTCAGTCACCATTTAGAAATATCACAGTACTGTAACAGTATCTAAATATACTAGACATTATACAAAATGTACAGAAATGTACCCTGGAAATTTTAGCCAAAATTACATATTGTAAAGTTATCTTCTCTGTTTTAGAATTTTCCCTTTACAACAAAAAAGTGTTAGCAAGTCCTGTTCTAATAATGGAAATTGTTTCAGGTATAAAATATTTCAACATAAAATTGTAAGTATTACATGTTTTAAAACAATTTTATTGTAAAATATTAGCTGCTTAATAATTCAGACTAAAAAGACATGTCTCCAAAGCAATAGTGACGAAAGTCAATTTACTGGTTTGTTAATACTTTCAAACCATACCTCAATAACTGTTGAGTTCACTTGTGTCTGGGGAAGATTTATTAAGGTAAAGGTTACTAAGACAAATGCATGAAGTGGGGAGGGGGAGTTTGGTATATAAAGAAAATCTTTTTAGGTGGCTCAAATCTACTCACAAACTTAATTTTTAATGGGCTATTTTAAATGCCAAATTTCAGGGGTGACACCAGTCTCTCCACACATCTCAAGGATTGCTCTTTTTCTCTGTCTTCTTAAAAAAGTCACCATCTCCTCTAATCCTGCGGTTAATTCAAACAAACAAGGGAAAAGGACAGGTTCAAAGTACCATCGCTAATAAAAGAGTGAAGATCTGAAAACGTGGCATGTTTCGGAAAACTAGCGTAAGACATGTTCATCTGAAGAAAATTCTTGAGGCTAGATGGCAATTCCAATATTCAGAGTAGTAATTGTTAAATATGTCTGCTTTTGGTTTCACTCTTTTAGACTGTCAAGTTATAAAACCATTCACCATACATATTTGTCTTTGTAAGCTGGGAGGATTTGCAACACAAAAGCTGTTTTGGAAAAGGAGTTTGTTTGCCTTTCCCCACAGCCAGCAAGTTGAGATAATGTAGTGTATAGAAAATCTCATCTAAACTGGAATGTAAATGTAGCAGAAGATCTCAAAACCATTTGCAAATCACTATTCCTATGGTCAGCACTCAACAAAACAATCATCTATTACTCTGGAGAATTAAAAACTGAAATCAGGTAGTAACAAAACCATATCGCTCATATACGTGACTACTCACACATAGGTTGTCACCTAGATTTGGAAATATCAATGGGCAAAAAAATAGGAAGAGAAGTGTTCTACGGAACAGGTCTCCAGTGCTGGTCATCCAGCAGATGAAAAACAAAGCTCTGTTCAACCACTGATTTCACAGTGGCATTTTATCCTTTGCTTACCTAAATTCTGCCCATTTTGAAAAATGGACAAAATCTCATTAGCGCAGTAAGAATTAAAAATACGCTGGAATGCTACATTTCAAAATACAGTACTTGAGCCACCATATTTTTATGATTGGTGCAGAATGCTTTACCATTCTAAAATGAAATTTAAATATCTGAAGATATTTTTCTTTGGTAACAGCTTAAAGGACCTTGAGATCATCTTGCTCAAGGTGACCTTGGCTGTGGACAAACACAACTTTGCTATGGACCTCTAGCACCAACTCAACTAAGCTCTCTTCTCAGCTCTTTATTTGTACAAGAAGGATAAAACATCTTTTTCACTAGGTGACAGCTATTTTAGGACAAATAATACTTTATCTCGCTTTTTTATTTTTTTAAACATACAATGTAATTGTCCCTCTTTGGGACTTCCAGAATTTTTTTTTTTTCACACTTTAAAAATGAGTAAAGGAACAAATTATAAAGTTCATCACATTTGTTACTCCTTTTAGAATAAAATTCCAAAGATCACACAAATCGAACAAAAGAAAGCAATTTATAACTTCCACTGAAAAGAAACTGCTTGAACAAAATGGTTTCAGAATACAGTCCACATTCTGGCTACTCCATGAAGTATCAAACCTTCAATTCCAGAAGAAGTTACCTGGACCACAGAATAAGGTTCTCCTACGTGTATGTGGCAGGACACAGTAATAAACTGAAATGGGAGCTGCTTACTGTACACACACAAAAAAAAAACCCCAACAAAACCAAACTAACTGCAAGAAAAATAAAGTATCAAGCAAAAATATACCAGGTATTTCTAAGAGACTGTTGCATCTCAAGACTCAAGTGGACAAAATCCTAACTGAGGTGGTCTGAACTCTATGTTGACGCTATCAACTCAGTGGACTAGTCCCACAAAGTTGGACTACATGATCTCCTGAAATCATTTACAACTGGAATGATATTGATTCACTTAGCTACCCAAACATACATGTTTTTTTCTCATTGTATCCTTTGAATGAGGGTAAGGCAAGTAAAATACCACTGTAAAAATCTTTTAATCAAAGTGGCAGGATATGGTTTAAGCACAAGATAAAGACGCATAGCAGATTTGGTTTTATCAGTCAGAAGGTGATTAACATGCAAAATAGAATTTATAAAAAATTATCATGAAGACAAGTCTTTTCCTCAGCAACCAAAACCAAAATAAAACCAACAGATCTTCCTACAAATAATTTTGACAGTGCCTTGCTAGAAAAAATTCTGGTATAATGGACATTAATTTTTTCTGTATGAATAAGAGATTGTGCTACATGTCCTGCTAAACACCACAAGCTCCAATAAACTACTCAGATGTACAAAATGGACTTGTGACAAATTTGGATATTTTACTCATCTTTATACCAGTGATCATTAATCAAGGGAAACCAGTGAACTGCCACAGAAAAACAAACTGGTTCAAATGGTGCCTCCTTTATAATAAAGATTTAAATTTCAAAACAGTTAAAAAAACCCCAGAAAACAACCCCAAAAAACAAAACCACCACATTTTTTCTTACTGCCTGTGGAGTTAAAGATACTATGTTACAGTAAGTTTAGTGTAGTTATATTTTCCTTAAGAGGTGAAGAACAGCTGTTAAGTTAAAGTCCAAAAAAAAAAAAATATTTTTAACTTTTGGCAAAGGTATACAGCTCTCTGTACAGACATTTCAAAATGTATGTGGGAAATAAATATGAAATGTCAATATTTAGCTTACTGCAGATCTTTAATGAAATTAGTGCTTCTGCGGAATATTCTAAATATGAATTACAACTTCCATTGCACAGACTGGAACACTGGAGGGAATAAAAGGAAGGTTTATTAGTAAGTACAAGGTGAAGCAATACCTAGCCAGGTTGCCCCACTGGCTATATTTCAGCATGTTTTGCTTTGACTTCATTCATAGAAATCAAACAATCAAACAAAAAAAAACAAAACAAAGATTTTTCTCTTGGTTCTGGTAACACTGACCTACAGTTAAAATTCACTGATCTGTTGTTAGTTTATTTTACAGACCGCTAGTATAATGTTAGCCTAAAAATTGCTATATGTGGTACACAGTCATGAAAAAGCATACTGCATGTGCAAGAATATGTATGGAAAGTAATAAGAACAGTATTTACAATTACTTGTCCTTCATGTGTCCTACTATATTTATGTAATAACATCACAGTCTCAAAACGGCCATTAAAACAGTTGGCATTTAATCCACAGACCTAGAAGAGGATTTTTATATAAGAATTTTATATGACTATTTTTTCTCATTCGCTTTAGTAAGACATAAATGATTTTTCTTTCTTCTTTTTTTTTTTTTGTTAACTGATGAGAATTGTATGTATTCTAATCTTTAAAATACAATCATGCATCATCATCACCCCTAGGTGTTTGGAACACGTGTGTCCAGATGAGGACACCTAACAAAGAAGTTAAGTTTTCACTTTCTACCAGTAACAGGGCAAACTGCTTTTTAATTCTTTAGCCAGTCAAAGTGGACCTGAGGTTTCTCATCAGAATTTATTTCAACTTCCTGACACATGAAAATAACCTCTGCCCTGGTTATTCTTCATTAGCACAACCATGACTGCTTCACTGACTGTAAGTCACAGCAATTTATACAGACATGGACCTGCCCCGAGGCAGGTTTAAAATTAGCTAACGTGTTATTTTGGGGTTTGTTTTTAAATACATCTAATCTCAGTCAAAACACACCATATCAAAATCTTCTATGCCACATGCTCACTATAATTTTTTTGCCAGACAGTTACGCTAGTAAAAGGTGTAATGAGGAATGATCTTCGAGTCAACAGCTACATACATGAGCAAAAGCCCACCAGTATAGTGGCAACTGCACCAGCAAAATTACCTCTGCAAGCCGTTCTGCTTTTTCTGGCGCTGAGAAAAAGCAGGTACTTCCCTGAAATCAGCTTGGCTTGAGTTGCCTAACATATGAAAAGGCACTGGACGCCATACTGAGGCATCCAATCACATGAAGCAGTCAAACCTGACCTAAGAAATCCCCTTGTGCTCTAATGTATCTGTTCTTCTCTCAGTTTATTTAAAATCAAAATAGGCTTTAATAAAGGTGATCTTGCCAATCAGGATCACAAATCATACGTATTCCATAGCCTAATCTCACTCCCCAAATCAAGAAATTAATTAGTAGTGGAATTCATAATTTGGGGATTTCTTCTATTTCAAAGCTTTTAAGGATGCACTTGCCAGAAAAATGACAGATGCAAACTTTTTTTTTTTTAATGTGAAACCTGAGACTATAATTTAATCTGACTGTAGCAGCTAGACACAGATGAAAAACAAACATCACAAGACTTCCAGTTGTCTCAAGTACTGTCAGCAATGACATAAGAGCTGTAATTGAGAAATGTTCAGATGGACAAAAATTTATTCGCATTCAAAATAAATACAGAAACGATTATTTACTTGAAGAGAACAAAGACCTTCGAAGATGACATCTGTGTCAAACAATAGCAGCAAAAAAAATAATAAAAGAATATAAAAGCATTTAGTGTCCAAGTGTGGTACAACAGTAGTATGACTTACTGGGAGGCTTTTCTCCTTACAGGATTTAATAGCTATTTACGTCCAAATTAATTATTAGTGTAGTCCTGAAAATTGTATTTTGACAAACTAAACAGAATCCTATTTCAACATTTCCACTGGAGTGGGAAAATAAGAAAAAGCAAAAGGAAAAAAAAAGTTATAGAAAAGTAAGTCAGGAGTAATTAAATATTCTGCTTGGTTCCCCCTAACCCCCTCAAAACTACCTAAATTTTTTTCCACTCATTATGCAATTTAAAAGGGAGCAAAACTGATTCAGTTGTCTAATAGCTTCCAAACAACCAGAAGCTATTAATTTTTTATTTCCTATTACATAAACAACTTTGCTATGAAAATCAGAATTAGAAAAAACCCAACTGAAAATGCAACTGTAGCTTCAGAATATTCTATTATGAAATAAAGGGAACCCTTAGTGAAATTATTTGGTAGCTTTAATATGATCTGTCTCACAGGAAATATGATACTACAGCTTTACAGAAGATGAACACTTCCTTTTAAAATATTTATAAATTTACATTAATATTATCCATACATACCATGACGCATTTCAATAATTATTCTACAATACAATAGGAGTGCATGCTCAAACAAAACACCTCAGCAGCATTTTAAAGCAGTAAACCACCTAGCCAATTTCTGTACGTTCTGTAGTTTTTCTAATCCACTCTCCCTGTGGTTGAGCAAAATCGAATTGCCTCTCACATTTGCAGACAGCTCTGTGAAGGTGATAATAGAGCTGCTCCCTGCTGTCATGAGGCAGGAAATAGGAAAATGGCATATGGGGCTAGAAAGAAATAAAAAGAGAACTAAACAAGAACAAAAGAGATTTCAACAAAGGACAACTATAACCCAATATGCTTTGCAAGTTAATCTCTTTTCATAATCATTTAACATACTTAATCATTCATCTACACACTTCTCAAAAACTCAAATGCTTGAAACCAAGTCTTCTGTAAAGTTTTATTTCCTAAAACATTCGGAATAGAAATGATACTAAAAGCCATCATATGCAATGCCTATAAATCAATGCCTTCTTAGTGCCCATGATAAGGGGCTGAACCTATTCCAATCTGTTAGTAATTGATCTTAGATTTTGTGGCTGAAATGTAATATCTGAAACAATGCATACTTGGATTATCAGTTGCATCCATGTTGAGTGACACCTGAACAGCAAAGTATTAAGGGAGGATTATGACTGGTTATGTATACTGACAATATTGAAGATGTCCAGTCTATTTAAGGACTACTGATATAAGATGCAGAATAAACTAAAAATTATCTTTTCATTTACAATAAGATATTTTTTTTTAATGCAGAGTGGGCCTCGGGGAAAAAAATCAGGAACTTGAACATATTTGCAGTGCTTCCACATTAAATCTTCCTGAAGTTCTTTTAAAAATAAAAATAAAAAAAAAAATTAAATGGCAGCAAGCCTACTATACCTTTCCTTTTACACTCTGAATGGGATCCACCACCACAGCAACAGCTCTTTCTGATAAGGCTTCAAAGCTCTGCTGAGTATTGATATCTACACCAGATAACCAACAGCCAAAGCCAGGGTGACTATGATACCAACCAACTACCATCTCAGGTCTGAAAGAATAAAAAAAAAAAAAGACATCGAGATTCTTAAAAACAGAACCACGTAACACAGAAATAGTAATGTACCAGGGCATAAATTAGGATGAGCTGTGAAAAAAACACCATTAGAAATATTTAAATTACTCACCATAGTAGGGTGAAAACATGAATAAACGCGACAAAAGAGGGCTATCATTAAGGGATGCACATTAGCAGTGGTAGATCATGCTTTCAGTTTTTCACCCTGTTACCACACCTTTCCTGAACCAGTTTTTACCCTTTCAGCACTTGAGTAAATATCTACTCTTTAACTCCTTGGCGTCGAGGGTTGAATTTTCACGGCAGAAAGTCCATTTCAGACATGGACAACGGGAACCAACGGTGGGAAAGGATTAAATATCAATTAAACCAGCAGTAGAACTAGGAACTCAGTCAAAAAGCAATTTGCACTGTTCTGTTCAGCTGCTGAGCTTTTTGCTAACATTAATTTTGAAGTTTTTCCCACAGTTGAAGAATTTGAGCAAGCAGGCGACAACTGTTGAGAGGTAAGAGTAAAATAAAGATTTGTTAAAATAATATGATCTTTTACAAAATTATTTCCCCATTTCATTAAAATTGCTCATAAGTAAGTTACAACTTCATGGGCTTTATCTTAAAAGAAATCAAAAAATCAATCTTTTAAGCAGATACTGTCTAGTAACTGTCTATACTAAACTAAGCAGCATTCTAATCTTTCTGTGCAATAATCACAGCTGTAGATTTAACATGAGTGACAATCTCCTGACAATTGAAACAAATGAAGGGGACCGAATTACATGCTATGCTATTTACCTGATTTCTAGGCCAATTATTTCTTTTTAAACATTTCTAATAGTCCCTAGATCACTACTGCTGCAGGAAGCCAGCTGTACCTTCTAAACAACATGCAGGGAGTACTTGCAACTATCAGCCCTCTTTAGGGTAACTTACCTTCCTGTCTGTTTCAGCATATCCAACATTTTTGCTTGAAATACAGGATCAACTGCCTCCACACTGACACCCTGATATAGAAGACAAACAAAAAACATAGCAGTTCTACATAAAGCAGTATTTTTAACTTTTTCCTTTCCACAAACAAAATTTAAACACCATTCATAAGCATCTGCCTATGTCAGGCAACCCATCTCCATTAAAACTACTTGACAGAACACCCTTAAATGTAAAATACAATTTTTATAAATGTATTTAAATGTGATTTTTAAAATGCTGAAAGAAGAGTCTGAATTACTATTTAAGTAATCTCTACTATGAGTAAACATGATTAAAAAGACACAGGAACTCATCTTTTCTTTCTCTTCTTGTTCTGCAAACTCTGGCCTGTGGTTTCTCTACAGGTTTATTCAAGGTTCTGTTTTTTGCAGATTCTACTTGTACTATGCACATGCACAGAATAAACTCAGGATAAAAAAAAATTAAAAATTTCAATTATAAATTCCAATTTTACCCATTGGTTCATGGTCTCTTAAAAATATCCCTTTATAATGTGACTATCTTACTCAAAATTAAAATAAATAATCTTTTCACATCACAAAAATATCATTTAAGAGATAGCACTCTTAAGATCTCTCAAAGAGAGCATGTCTGAAGTATACCTATAATACCATCACAGCTGAGGGCATGATACACTTCTAATCAAGCCTTTTACATTTTGAATCCTTCCCTTGGCTCACAGTATGAGTTCTTCAAGTTATCAATTTATAAATCTTAGAAGTGATGTTATACCAATATATTTATACATACATGAAGATATAATATCCTCATATATCGCTACACACACTCATGTACTAGTGTTTGCTAAAAATAAATCTCTGAAATATTTTTTTGATTGAAACACTTAAATCCACTAGATATGTTTGAATTATACCTTGTATATTATACTTTAAGATTGCATGAATGAGGTAAAGCACTAAAAGCTTTAAAAAAAACATTAACCATACAGAAAAAAAAACACAGAAGCAAACAAAATAACCAAGGTCTAGCTGCAAAGAACTCACCGTTCCCGACTGTGGCATTGCAAAAACATCAATCACTCTCACAGTGTAATCATCAACAAATTCCCCCAGCATCAGACCCATAACTTCCATAGGGACACCAGCACGGCCATGCTTCAACATCTGGAATTAAGATCAAATGACACTACATGTTTAACAGGAGCTTCAAGTTTGACTTGGGACAGTTCTTTCAGCCTTTGTTGATAATTTGCATCTCGTAGCACTTTTGGAAACTGGAAGGAACTATAAAACAGTAAAAATTAAGCCAATAAAATAGACATAATTAAAATCAGTTTCTCACTTTTTAAGTGTTCCAAACAGCATTAATTTACTTTAAAAATTAGTCTGACCAGCACGTAAGGAGCACAAATCCATAAACTTTGGATAAGCGCCAGGCGCCCTATCTCCAACAGTATACACAGATGCAGTGCACACAGAACACTTACTTTCAGCAGTGCAAGAGAAGAGATATAAACCTGTTCTGCTGTATCGACTGCAGGAGCATCTGTCGGTGGCCCCTATGAAAGGAATAAATAATTATTTTCTACACCATTGTTGTTCTGCAGTTTATAATAATTTTCTTTTGTTTTTCTTTTGATTTTGTGTTAGATACAGTTCTTACAAACAAAACAAAAAAAGCACACGCAAGCCTCAAACACTTCTTCACAGCACCTGCTTTCACTAACCTATTTTGCAATACAAGTCACCTAGTCATCATTCCTTGTTTCCCCCCACCCCAAAACAATACCAATCTAAAGAGCAAACTTATCAAAATAATCAAATAAACTGGCAACTAGGTACAAACCTGCTACAAGACACAAAGGCTAAGAGTCAGAGAAGTTTCCATTAGTCAGCCTTGCCACAATGCTAACCTTCGTCAGCTGTAAAATACGGCCCATTCTCCAATTAACTATGTGTTTCTTACAGTGGTGTGAATGTAAATGCTGCTGGGCTAGCATGATTAACTGGCACCAACACAAACAGCAATTTCCCTTTGCTTCATCAGCTTTCAGCTAAGGAAGACTTGCAGATAAAGGCTATGGGAGTACTTTGCAGATACACTGGTACAGTGAGAGAAAAAACGGACCTCCGATCCCTAGGTGGAAAAGCTGTGAACAAAATACTTTGCTCTTTGCCTTATGAGTAGTTATTCAAAAATTAGCACAACTGTCCCAGGTGTGAATGATTGGTTGAAACAGGTTCTGTGTACTGTTGAAAATGAAAAACACAGGAGGCAGCAATTTAAATGTCCCTTTCTCAAGAAGCAAGACACATACTGCTCTTACATACATAATTTCATACAAGCATAGCTCCTAACTACCAATTAACAGTACATTCATTACTTTACTACCAAGTTGCGTACAACAAATTTCCATTGAAAAGACAAAAGGTTACTTCTGCACTAAATGACATAAACTTAGAACAAAACAATTATGAAATATGGCAAAAAGATACTCCACCTTAAGATGAAAGAGGAAAAACAATGTTTTTACACAAATATTTTAGGATTTAAAACTTTGATTACACAGGCATAAGCAAAATTGGGGAAAAAAAGTTTTGAGAGAAGTCCTGATTTTTCATTTCAAGTCAGAAAATTTGGTACAACACGCATCCACACAACATCAAATAAAAATAGCAATTGACACAAGCTCCTGAAGATAACCCCAGAAGTGCAAGCACTCGGCATATTAAATTTGTACAGCAATTGTCCTTTCTTCATACTTTCACTTTTAAACATACAGAAAAACATCATCTAGTCTTCAGAATGCTTTAAAGACAGTAACAAAATTCAGCTGTTTTTATTTCCCCCCTCCCCATGTCAATTAATTCCTTCTCAACTAGCTCCAGATTCAATCTTTATAATTTGAATGCTATCTCTGTATCTTGAAACTCACATACATGCATGGATCTGTGTCAACCACAACTGCTTTCTAATACCTTCAAACCTTCATTTTCAACTTTGATACCACTGATCACCACTTCATGATATTTGCTCTCCCTCACTTCCTACTACTCAATGCTAGTTCTTGTGACTTCAGCCTTTCCAGCATCAATTTACCGTCCGGTTTAACTTTTCACCTTCTATAATACCCTTGCCAAAGGTCCATTTTTAATCAATTGCACCACTCCATCAGCTATTTCCCTGACTAGCATAGCCCAACAGTGAGATGTTCCAGGGGAGAAGCGTTCCTATAACACTTAACAATGAAAAACTACTTTAGGAACAGCTCTTCAGAACATTTCGCAGAACCAGGTGCACAAGGCACCTGAACCACTTAGTCCAGATTTACTACAAATTGTTTGGCTGACAGTTTCAAACACCAAATCATTTTCTCATACTGTTACTAGGGGTTTTCCTCCATAAACATGTATGTTAACTTCCTCAACTGTTTCTCCCCTACTTTAAGTCTATTCTAAATTATCTTCTTTTCACTTAGAAGTTTTAATACTTGGAAAAGTACAAAGACTCGTATTTCTACTTAATCACTGCCAAGAATAAAGGCCACATAAGATGTGTTTTAATAAAAAAACTCCAACATTCTAGTTTGATAACAACCCCTTTTTTCCACACATAAAGTTTTCTTCCCATTTTCTTCAGCTCTAGACCAGAGAGGGTCTGAAGTGGGGACAGAAGTACAAAACCAGTAACAGTCTGCTTTTGGAAGAACCATAACATCCATACAGTGAGCACCATGCATATTCTACATTTGTCCAAGATTTTAACATTCCATTGTAAGCAGGCATCCCACTAAACCTTTTTTTTTAAAATAGCATTAAAAAAGAAAAAAATTCTCCCCAAAACTAGTGTAAGTAGCTCTATGATTTATGAAAAGCTAATGATGATGTTTGATTGAGACTAGCTTCTCAAAAACCACGAGCTTGAACTAAAGTTTGTTCCACAAACTGTGGCTCTTACGTAGGCTCTCCTGTACAGAATCTTAAACATCTGTTAAGATGAAGATCACACTGACACCCTTCCTGTAGCCAAGGCATTAATCTCATCATTGTCCTGTATGCAGACACCTGTGTTCACAGCTTGTAAGAGTTTATCCTTCATAACTTTTCCCATTTTAAAAACTATTTAAAATCACTGATAGGGAGGACACAAACATTAGTACATTTTGTTTCTATAACAAGGCAACTAAATTACCTTCTGTTTTAAGCAAAGCTAAGAACTGAGGCAGGGTGTTATCCTACTGTACTTATTCCTAATCTTTCCTTTTATTATTTTTATACTCCTTGGAGCTTTCAAATGCTTGTTTACCTTGGTGATGGTCCAGAAGAGGAAATACTACAACTAGATTGTTTGACTGACAAAGTTTCAAACACCTAAATCATTTTCTGATTGTTACTACGGGTTTTTTCCTCAATACACTTAGCAATATTTTAGGCATTCTATAAGGTAAGAATAGGTTATTCTTTTAAAATTTATATTAAAGTTCTCCTGCCAGCATCCATAGCCAACAATTAATTTTTAGAACAGGCAGCATTGCTAATTCATAAAGGAATGCCTCACTGGTACAAGTCAACTTGCTTAGTTATGGAGTTTTGTTTTTTAAACCATAGTATTCACTGTGAATGATTCTGCACATTAGAAGTGAACTTAAATACATAGAGTTAGGAAATATTAACTGCAAACTTCACTGCTCCACTGTAAGCACACGAATGATAGCCAAAATAAAGATTAGCTTCCACTCTTATCACACAATCAGGCAATTATCTGAAATCTTAAAATTTAGCTAATGGTAGCATACAATGCAAAAATAATGTAGCTTTATTCACTCTCAGTCTTATAAAATACAGCACACACTAAGTATTTTTTTGGTCACAGATACTTTTGTGAAGACCTCGCTATATACTTTCAGTCTGCTCTGTTCTCCAGATTAATTATAATTAACAGCAATGTACCAATTATGTATATTAATTCTCATGTTACTATTCCTTCCTTTGTTTGAATATAGAATAGAAAGAGCTGATCAGAGTTCTGAAATTGTTCTGATGAACCAGTTCAAGAATTTTGAGGACAAAAGGATCCATATGTCAAAAACTATCAAGAATTGACATATAAACCAGATCTAGCCTAACAGCCTTTTTCTACCAAACATTAACTGGCACATAAAATACTATAAGCATATATTTATCTTTCTACAAAAAAAATTATAACCCCAAAGTTCAAATTCTTAACCTAAAGCTTTTAAGGTTTAACAGAATAGATCTTGGGTCTTCCAAGTAGTTCACTTAGCTTTAGAAGATGCCATTTGAAAAAGAGATATTTGGAAACTGGAACTGCTTTACTTCCATCTCTGACCACTTCCTTTTCCATAAGTGGCTGATAAACCAACAGAGTCTTGGAGTGACAATCACAGCTCCTGCATGCTAGCTACACAGTATGTGGGAGCTAGCAACGGGTTACATGTTTTGAGATTTGTTTGGCCTGTTTCTGCGAGTCTTCCACAGAAGTGTATGTATTTTTTTTCATGAAGCAAAGAGGAAGAAAGATTTTATTAGCTAATCTCTACATGGAGGCAAAGTATTTTACACTGACCCTCCACAGCATGTGCTGTTATCACTGTTTATAAACTTCACTGCCTGCCAACTTTAACAAAGAACCACCATCCTTATGAAGCAGAGCACCAAATTAAATTAACTGGTGTCAGAAAACCAAACAAGAAAACATTTGTATCTGCAATGCATGAGATCTGCTTGTATTTTTGGTTACCTTATGGTATTTAAAGGTCAAACAGATCTCCCACTGCACAGAGTTCTGTAAGTCTGTCCATCCAACTGCAAAACAGCAAATACTGCTTTCCTTATGCCTGCCCACAGCTTTTTCTCCAGTGGACTGGAAAAAAAGGTGATCTGAAAACTACAAGGAATTATTATTTTCTCCAAGCTTTCCTATACAAGCTGGATACAGAGATAAATAAAATTCAAAACCTTTTCTCAAATAATAATGTTATTATGTTACTTCCTGAAAATGGATGTTTTTTCTGAATCAACTATACATGATGTCAGTCAGTGAAATGAGCTGCCTGATGGCCAGCCGTCTTATAAACCCCAACCAAATTCTGGTTTTTTGTTTAGAATTGCAGCATCCTAATTTCAATAATTGGTAAAATTAAGTTACCATTATTAAAATACTTTTTTTTCCCCTTAAATTTTCTCAGTGAGACTTGTAATGGAAAACTAATCACGTTCAAGATATGAACAGAAGATTACATTGTAATATTAAATTATGTATGATACTATTTTTGCTTCAGTTAGGGAGATGATGCAATATAAAAAGCAGCCCTTTACTTGGGCAGCCCTTGTTGACTAAGTGTTAAAGACATTTGCCATTCTAACAGGATAAAAACTAACGCCTTGACTTGTTAGCTACTCAGGCCTTTTAGCAAATTTGTTAACACTTTTAGGTATATTACTCCACCTTTCTCTTAGTGTGAACTGGTATCAATTATTTAGCCAATTTTATTATGTTATTAAAATACCTGCTGATTAAATGTGAACTAAAGTGTCATTTTAGTGCACTGCTCTTTATTTGTACTATTCCACATTTATCCAAATAGCTACAGAAAGTGGACTTGATTAACTACACAAGCAACTGAGAAATATTCCACAAATGGATAGGCTTTCTATTGTTTAAGCGGATCTTAAACACTGCTCTGGTGTCACACTAATAGCACAAAGATGATTTTGAAATACATCATAGCTATTTCAACAAAGAAACACAGTTTTGCGAGGGTAAGTGTACTAAAAAAAGGAAAATAGGCAGTGAACTCAGGTGCTGTAGAGCAAATCGAAGCTTTATTGCAAAAAACACATTTCTGTGTAAAATATAAGAACTGCTACAATCATTACTACTTTATTTTTTGCAACTGGAACAATTCAAATGTGAGCATAGAACACACAAGCGATCAGTGACTACTATAGTGTTTATTTCTTTCCCAGTAAGGCAAGAAAGAACCTTTTAATAGTTTAATTTTGTGAGTATTAAACAACTAGTGTGAAAAACAAGCTGCATGTAAACTATTTCTACTGCCTCTGCTTCAATGACTAGCTGAGGCAACCTGTTATAGGAGGTGTTAATTGGCAATAGGAGTACAAGTCAGAAGCATGTTCCCCATCGTCCTAACCCAGCAAGGCTAGGTCATTAAAGTGGAAATGAATTCTTTCATGCCGACTTAACCCTTTCAGTACATATTTTCAGCTGTTACATCTAAAGACTATTGAGAAAGATTAACTAATAGAAAAACAAAACCTACAAAAAATTGCATTACTTCTAAAAAAGTATTCACCCTCCCCCCCTTTTTCTTTACTTCCTGTCTTTACCTCCTCCAAGACAAGTGTTTCAGGTAAAAATAACTTTTATCACGTAAGTATGGGGGGATGGGAGTGCGAGGGGCTGGAAATGGCAACTGGGGTATAAATGCAATGGCAATCATTGTGAAATAATAATTTATCATATTAAAGGATGCCTGCAAAGATCAGGCACTCGTGGAGGTAAATTCAACAGTAAGCATATAGTTTAGGATGGGGAGGGGGGAGGGAAGGGGGGAGAGAAAACCCCCAAACATTACAAAGTAGTACCTGCAGAGAGGACAAACTCAGACGTAGCAGTGGTAACAAAAAGACCTTAAAAGTTCACCAGGGTACCACTGTTCATCTCTACTTACCCTTTGTCAGTAAGTAGCATACCATGATGATACACTGACATAAAGAACAAAGAATTTCTTAGATAAGCATAATGCTTTTTACACATCACTAAGCCTAAAAATCTAAACCAAACTGACTGCGGAGCAATTTTTCCCTGTGTTGAGACAATACAGAAAATACCAACTTGTACATATTCCATCAGTGGAAGCAGCAAAGGGAGTTAAGCCATATTCACAGATCTCAATGGTTCTAGCAACATTGTCATGACAAACACAAGAAGCCACGTATTGCATTTTCAGCAGTACAGGAAGTTAACGTGATCGGTCATGACACAGAAAATTATCCAGTTCATTAAAAAAATTGAAAAAAATTGTAAGAGTTCATAAAAAGGGAAAAATATATTACTTGGCGCTGTGAATCACACACTAATTACTAGCAATTGGAAATTTTATTGCAGTTTTCAAGCTAGTACACACAGAACTTTATAGTTAGTTCCACATCAACAGGATTATATTTTAAAGCTAGCATTATGTCTAAACAGTTTGTATGTTTAGGCCCATTTTTATACCAATTATAATCAAGCATACATAACAGACCACAAAATACCATAAGTCTCAACAAACAGCCTAGATTTCTGAAAGGATCACATTGTCTTGTTACACCATATGTCAGATGAAATAAAAATTGTAGAAATATGTTTAGTCTCATAGACAGTCTCAGACTCCAAAATGGAGTGGGGATACTAGGGAAATATTATGGCACCAACTGGTACTTTAAATTAAAAATACCTGGGAGGGTAGGGGGGTGGAATAACCCACCAAAAAAAAAAACAAAAAAACAGCCAAAACAAATCCAACCTTATCAGGATAGATTACAGGGGAAAAAAAAAAAAAACAACAACAAAAAAAAAAAAACAGTACGTTTTACAAAACCCTGTTTCCTAAAAAAGCTGTATCCAGGTTCATATTTACAACAGAACTCTATAAACAGCAATACAGATGGACTTGGACTATATAAGGTTTCCCATATCCCCTCTTTTAAAAAAAAGCCCCTCAAAAAAACCCCAACACACAACAAGAAACTAAATTACAGAACATGCAACTTTGAATAGTTTTGAGCAGTCAGTTAAAGGGGTTGGGATCACCAGTTTGCAAACACCTCTTCAGTACAGAGCCAAAACTCTACTGCTTACTTTTTCTGTTTGTTTGATTGATTTGTTTCTATGGGGTTTTTTGTTTGTTTTTAAATTAAGCAAAACTTCAAACAAAAATAAACTCTAGTTCACTGGGAAACTCCACAGAGAAACTGGCCAGAGTTTTAGTTAAAGAAAGAACGTCACTGAAGTTTTAGGCTATGTTTCTACTCTATCCATCTATCAGTAATCTCTCTTGCACTAAGTTTCACGGAAGAGGCATAGTAATCCACCAACATGGGTACATGCAGGATTTCACATCTACCTGTAGGATAGATAAGCAAAGCCTATTACAACTGCCAAAAATTGACAAAAAAGTAAGAGGTGTTTTACAGAAAACTTGTGTTTTCCAATACTACCATTGAAATGTTCTTGAAGTCTGCAGCTTAGAGCTTACTACGAAAAATATGTGTTTACCAGGAATTGGCACCAAACGATGCTGGCTGAATTTATTTTGAGGTCAGATAAGCTCAATTTTACCACAATGTACTTCACAGGAAGTTATTCTACTTAGTCTAATTTTTATTAGAAATCAATATTTATTAACCAATATTAACACGCATTCATGATACAAAATTGTTTATATACATATCACCTTGATATAATTTGCAATAATCAAGACTTCTTGCACTGTTCCCAACAACTCTTGCATGAAATGGCCTCGTAAGTGTAATCTTTCCTAGTTCCAGTGCTTTTTCTGTCTTTACTCCAGACAAATTTGAGACAAAAAAGCATGGGAAAGTATGCTGCACTGCTGCAAGTAATATTCCTTATTATCAAGCATAAGGACAAGTTGGACTACCTGATCTTTAAAGGTCCCTTCCAACCCAAACCTTCCTAAGAGTCTATGACAATGTTATTGTTAACAAAAAGCCATAAGATCCTCAGTAACATTGTACATATTTTTGAAAAGAACTGTTTTTCCCAACCTCAAACTGCTGGGTAGAAAGAAAATCCGGAAAATACTAAGGTCAGTTTCACTCCAGAATAAGCTCACGACTAACCTGTTTTCTATTCCTAGCACTACCACACTGAGTAATGGGCATTGGGATTTAGAAACGAGAGCCTCAAGGCAGATAACAAGTCAGCATTTGCAGATTTGGCCTATCTCTGGAAGTCTTGTTCTAATGCAGATTTTTAATCACCTTATTCTAAACAGTAGTTCTGTCAAGAAGGCAAAGCAGCCTTTAAGTGGATGCTGCCTGAGGTCACCCTAAAGTACACTTCATATAGCAGAGCAGTTACAAGTGATTTACTCAATATGTAAAAGAATGCATGGGGCTCTTTCTATATGCTGACAAGCTCCCTGTTGTGAAGAGCTGGTCCTCTGGAGACAAGCAAGCGAACTAGAAGACTCAGTGGCAATATGTAGGAAGGTGAGCTGTTTGAAAAACAAAACACACACCTCCAAAAAACAAACTAAACAACTAAATTAAACATAAAACAAACAAAGCCAAAACCCCATGCTACTATTAATACAAGAACACCACTTCAAGCTTCCAGGAAAAAGCGAAGGGGACTCTTCACCACCACAGGAATTAAACAGAAGCTCTTATCTAGAAGTGACACATAGTAGCATTGTAACTTGGAATATTCAATAGCATGGGATTTTAGAAAGAAGAAACAATTTCTAAGAAAAATAAATTTAATTTATCACTGTAAGGTGGTCGTCCTGCTTACAGAAAGGAACATTACAAGTGAACAGGTGTAACACAAAGGTCACAAAGATGTCTTCTCTTGTTTAGGCTTCCCCCTCCCCTTTCTTTCTCATTATGGCTACACTCATTTCCTTGTCCAAGCTCCTTTGTCTCTTCTAGGGAAAGTAGGCTGGTCTACACCAGCAATTAAATTGAGGAGAGAGAAGCTAATTGCCTAATTATTAGAAATAAGGAAGTTGGAGATCCGAGGCCAAGAGAAGGCAGGTAAAAATGGTCTCCAGAGTTTACAGGAAAATAGATCAGAGGAAACTGAAAATGCCCAGGTACAACCCACTGGCTTTGTTATTTTTAGGTTTATGTCTGTTTGCAACTAATATGTAAGGTATAGCCGCAGTGCAGCTCATCATAGCTTACAGCAGCTTTTATAACACAAAGTATGCACCATGTTGTACGTACAATCATATGACTGTTCCCAAACCAATTCTAGCATGCTTCTCTCTGCCTCTTCCATTAGCACTTTTGGCTATAAATCACACTACAATCACTCAACCATGTTTCAAATGTAGGAAAACTATACCCAGCCTTTAGCAATTCCCGATAACTTTCAAATAAGCCTACACCACCCATGGAGCTATGATCATTTCCAATGTAAACAGACTCAGGCTACATCATATGCCCTAAATTTCATATGAAGCTTTTGATTGAACAGCCCTGTATTAAAACACCAATGCAGTGAAATAATCACCCTAGACCATGCAAGTAAAAGAGTTTCTACATCTAAGGTATATTTTTTTCCTTAAAA
This sequence comes from Psittacus erithacus, assembly GCA_009867235.2. Lineage (NCBI taxonomy): Eukaryota > Metazoa > Chordata > Aves > Psittaciformes > Psittacidae > Psittacus > Psittacus erithacus. The sequence continues at coordinate 32,019 of WYDI02026481.1, read as the reverse complement.
CAAAATCATGTATTTTGGCTATAAAAATTGAGGCTGAGACTTTCTACAGATGATGACACAGGCAATCGATAAAGTTACTTGAACTTTTTATGGATGTTAATGTTGGATATCTTTAATAGATGAAAAATGTTTTGTCACTGAGAAAATGTTTCTAATCTTTAAATGGGTTGATAGCTTCTGAGTAAAAAAGTAAAACTGAAATAACCCACCCAAATTGTACACCATCTCATCTACTGGGAGGTACATTGGAATTCCAGAAATACTAACATTCTTAGTACTTGAGAACTTTGCTGGAAAATGTCTTAGAAGCAATAGCACAGAAATGATGCACAACTTTAAGAACTATAATTGACATTTATTCCCCTTAGGGTATTCTCAAAATGAATATATGAAGCTTCAGATACATGTGAAAAACAGACAATAGAGTATCACCACAATTCAAATCACAAAGCACATACACCCAAGAGATACAGGAAGGAAAAAGTCATGCAGCTGAAACAGACATTGAGACAGTAAAACATTCTACAGCTTTCCAAAGAAGCACTTCATTAAATAAAACACATTTACACCCTTCAAATTAAAATCCCATGTGGTTCAAAAATCAATGAACTAAAACAGTTTTCAGTAAGATGTTATGGTCTTGGGGTTTGGTTGTGCTTTTTTCTGGTTGGGTTCTGGGGGGTTGTTGTGTTTTGTTTTTTTTTTCCCTGGGGTTTAGAGAGGTGTTTATTTGGATTTGATTTGGTTTTGAGGGTTTTGTGTGTGGTTTTTGGCTGGTTGGGTTTTTGAGTGTGTTTACTTTTGTTTTATCGCATACAGAATCTTAGGATGCAGATTAGCCAACTAGAACACATCACTTCAGGAGACACATCAGCTTAATGAAGTAACTCGAGGAAACTTGCACTTAATTCTTCATTGGGAATGACCTACACTAAGCCTGACCTTCCCTTGCCTGCCAAATCACCAACTCTTACTTCTGAAGCCCTGCAGAATAAGGAGTCACCAGTGCTCTTTTCTAACAACCATTCTAGCTAGACCAGCAGATGAAACATAACTTTAGATCGGTAGCAGGTCTCCCAAGTTCCCACAGTGCCATAGATGTACTAAATGGGACAAGCACCTCCTAAAAACCCATGATAATATGAGGGGAAAAAGGTTCCACAGCATCAAGCAGTACAATGCTTGAAACCTCATAATCAAAGTGACAGTTTTCAAGTGCCATTTACAATGCCCTAATCTGGAAACATCCCAGCTAACCCATCTGATCAACTATTTCACAGATGGAAGCACTTGATGGCTAATTGGCAAGTCCATTATTCAAATAAAATAGCTATCTGTACTTCTATTTTCTATACTCCAAGTCAAGGTGTAAACACTTCTTATAAGACACAGGTCATTTCTCTGTCTCTCCCTCCCTCCCATTTGGATTTTTTCCCTTCCCCTCTGCCATCAAATATGTTAAACCAGAAATAGAAAATCAGTTTTATTTTCCATTTATTGCACTAGAACAGTTGTCTGCACCAACAGAGCAATGTAAATGATTATTTTAAAAAAAAAAATCCATCAAGTAATAAAAAAATTTTCAACATGTTTTAAAAGTCTTATTATTTCACTGCTTCCTACCACATCTGGATTCAGGAAAATAGACAGAATGTGTTAGCATGGACAAAAACTTGGATTATTGTTCTGAAAGTGTTGAAGAAAGAGAGCTCTGCTAAAAATGCACTTTATTTGCTCACACCCTTAAACTGTACCCAGTAGGACTGCCTAATAGAGGCATATGCGGCACTGTAGCAAACAATAGCTCAGCATACAAAATGGAGAGGAGTATTGCTCCAAATTCCTGCGTGCTACATAAGTATAATGCTTTCACGTACCCCACAAAGCCTGTTAATTTGTCTGCAGCAAATGTACAATGCAAGTAAAGTATTAAATCACTAGTGAAATTCTGTGGTGGGCAGTATTGCAGGAGGATGAACAGAGAGACAAAGAATGAACCAGGAAAGGGAGGATAACTAAAAAACATGACAAGGGGCAGGAGGAGGAAGGGAGGAGACCATACAAAAGAAGGAAAACAAGGGCATTGCCAAAATCTGAACTTCCATGAACAACAGAACAGAAATCAAAGCAATAAGCATTTTGTTTGGAACATTACAACACTTTCAAACTTCTTTCATTCCCCCATATCTTTTTTTAAATCACTCAGGTTTTTTATATATATTATCATAGGCAAAATAAAAATGCCTACAATACCCAGCATGTAAGACAATTTCTGCATAAAGCAGTGTTGCAAAGAAGGCCTTACCTACTACATCAAGTTCAAAACTAAACATGGGTACCTTCCCATACAAAGAACACAAAGTTAATGACCAAGTTCACTGCCAGGAAATACTGTGGATGGCTTATGTGATGCCAAAAGCTATCAGATTCTTCTCCCTCTTCTCTTGTCCACCTGCTGCCTCATGAAGACAGCCTCTTGTTCATCTAAGACTAAAAGAGAGGAAATTGCTCAAAATTTCTAAGCCACAAAGTCAGTGGAGAGAAAGTTTATTGTCGAAATATCACCTTAAGATCACTTCCTTAAAAGTATGTTTATTAGCCATATAAAGACAGGCTTAGAGTCAGTGGAATTTAGCACAATCCACATCTGGACAATTCAACACTGAAGACCAATCAGCTACTCAATAGCATGCTCAGAGAGCAAGTACTACAAAAACAGAACCACCATGAAATCACTGAAAGGATTTTTCAAGTTGAAAAGAAAGTTGTAAAAACATTAACTCAAAGAGCATTTGGGACAAAAAGTTTGGAAATGAAGAAAAACAAACAAGATAATAATCAGAAGAGGTGTTTTCACCAAGATGAAAGACATGAGCAATTGCTATTGGAGAAACTAAGGCAAGTCACTGAGAAATAATTTCTTGGCAGAGATCAAATAGGAACTGTGTTGACCAAGCATTTGCTGTTACTAGAACGTTAGTTACAGAGCACATCAAATGGACTGTTAGCAGACCTTATGTGATTCACCCCTCTTGCTAAGCAAATCCCCAGCAACAAGAAAAAAAATCTCCAAATTGTTATAAAATTACTTTGAAAATGATTCTCTTTCTATGAGACTATACACACAGATGATTCTTATGTCAGCAAGAATGACTCAGATGTTTTTACTATGTTCAACTTTAAAAGCAAAACCTTCACAGACAGAACAACTGTGACACAGCAGTAAGAAAAACAAAAAGCTTTGTACAACTGTTTAAAACTCTCTCATATGAACAAATGGTAACAACTTTGTTTACTTTCTAGCAGGAGAATGCATGTCCAAAAAACATCCAACTTCTCCCCTCCACCTCAAAGCCATCTGATTCACCCTAGATTATCTCTCAACTATCAATCAATCAATCCTTGGAACAAAAGTGATCTTTGATGATCCACTGAAACTGTATTTTGAAGACTTCAAATTATTCTTTTTGAAAAGCCTTCCGGCTGATTGAATAAACCAAAAGACTACAAAAGTAGTCAAGATACCCAGTACAAGCAGCAACTTGCATGAAGAGCAATTCAGTTTTCTGCCCTTATTTTTTTTAATCCAACACATAGTCATCAATTCATTTAAGAGACAATTCCACATTTAAACAAACAGAGCAGCTCTGCAGACCAAAGCTGCTAAAGGAGTTCTGCAAGCTTTTGAATGTTACGTTCTATTGTCTGCCACAATCTTCCAGCAAGCTTTAAGTTAAAGCTGAGAAATTCAGAAAGCAGCAGAGAGTTAACTGTAAATTTGAAAAACAGCTTTGATATGCGTCAAGTTCAGAGAGGACTAAGAAGTGAAAGCTTGAGTGATTAGACTGCGCAGATGTTAAAAAAATGAAGAGTCATGAAGCAGGCTGGCAGCTCAGAGGAACAAGAGAAATAACTGTTTAAGAAAGTAAAACTAAAAATAACTGAGGGCTGCTTGAAGATTCGCTAAGAGAGCGTGAATAGAATTTCAGCTATAAAAAGGAAAAAAAATTATGCACCAAAAGTTACAGTTTATTTGGCAAAACACCTAGAGGCTGTAAATCAGCCTAGAATATTTCACCAAATGCTTCAGTATTAAAACAATCCTTTCCTAGTTATACTGGACACAAACACACCACACACAACCAAAGAACCTGTGTGTTTAGCAATTTCAATCATCCCAGAAGCAAACTCACACACAGATCATGAAGCCTAAGACAAACAGAACTGATTCCTCCAGGACAAGTCTGTATTCTCAATGCAGAACAGAGCCCTAGAGACAAACGAGGAAAGCAGAGAAAGGACAGCTACTGTGGCCAGCCAAGACGACAAAGGAAATTACACTGGAGCCCTTTCCTTAAGGAAATAATTCTTCCTACAAGCCTCAAAGAAGTTCCTAATGTTTGGGTTCGGGGGTTATTTTTCTCCCTATACCCACAGTAGTCACCATAATGTAGTAAGATCAGTCTGGTTTAATTTTCAAGACCACCTGCCCTATCAATAGGCCAAGAAGAAAAGTACTAGGACTTGCTCTAGTGGTAGCAGAAGTCATACAATGTGTGTAGGTCTCCCACTGGAACAAGGGCAGCTGCCAGAAGGCCTTTTTGCTGTGAGTATAGTTACAGTAGTAAGGACTACAGAAGAAATGAAGAAACAAACGCACATATCTGTGGCTACAACTACCTGCAATTAATAAATTTAACTCAAATTACAAACTAAAATTTACATATACTTCAGTGTCTTACAATGCCAATCACAATGTGATTCAAGTACATCATTTATGAAGGAGCAAGTGGGGAAAAAAAATTACGCAAAGGAGCTCAGCTATTCAGAACAATCTTTAGGTTCTGAAAATCCATGTAATTGGAAATCTTTTATTTTATTCTGTTCTCAATGTTTTTCAATCCAAAATTTAAAATATCGAGATGCCAAATGAAAGGTTTATAAACATTCTGTAAACTCAGCGCCAACACAAGAGTTCATACTGACAAAAAAACCCAGTCAGGCTGTAACAATAATTTGCATGCACTTTTATAGCATCTCTAGAGTCAGAGATTATTACTATGAACCTTTTTTTTTAATGTTGTTTAAATATAGTAAATGGAATATTTCAGAATTTATTAATATTAGAGAAGATATTAACAAGCTATATACTAACCTGTCCCAGCCCAGGCATACCACCTCCAAGTCGCAGAAGTCTATCCATATTTCTAGAAAAACAGAAACAAAGGAAAAATGTTCCCAATCTCCAAAGTGTTTACTAAATTGCTATCTATATAATTCACCTTCAGTCACTCAGTATGTCAAAAATATTGGTGGTAATTACAACACAACATCAGACTTCCTGTTAATTAACACCACATATTAATTCAAGAAGCTGTCTTCCATGCTAATTAACAGACTTTGTTTTATTGCTTTGGTTTTGGGTTATCCCCATTTCTGAAGACAAGCACTCTTCACAAACTTTTCAAAACTTTCCTCTCATTCAATTAATTGGGGGATTTTTATTGCTTAAAACAGCACCTACATCCAGGAGATGCCTAAAACTTATTAGATATACAATCAAGTTTACTCCAATTTGTTCAGAAAGCATCAATAAAAACGTGAAAGTAAGGATTTTAAGCATCCTCATTAGTAAGTTTTGTGCTAATTAAGTTACAGCTTGTCAGTTATTATCAAAACTACATATAAAAGACACTGAGCAGATTATGGATCTCTGAATTCTCATCAAAAGCTTTTTTTTTTAATGAACTCATTATACTAAAAAGAAATACTGTAAAGTAAACATTTAATGTGTATATCGTTAGAAAACTAGTGACAATACTGTCATTTAATACATTTCCAGTGTTGCATGTGCCACTGCTTTAGTGCAAGATTATTGCAATCAATGCAACTAACTCATTACTTACAGGGGGGGGAAAATAAATAAATAAAAAAGTGCAGCAGCTTTTCCATCTTGCAGCTTTCAAAGGAGTGACCTCCAGGAATAGTAACTGTTAAGGTACTCAATAAAAAAAAAATTATGCTAATGTTTACTCACTTTCTGCTGTTGAAAAGCACTCTAGCAATCTACAATTTAATTGTGGATATCTAAGTAAAGGCTTTGTCCCAGCTGCAAGAGACCTTTATCTTGCTTGCTTATCTTTATACAACAAAACTCAGTGATAAAGCAAACAAAAAAACCCTACTGAATACTACTTTTTAAACAGCTGCTTTCAGCAAATCAAACCATTTGCAAAGGTTACAGAAATGATTAAACTTTACTGGCTTATTTTATTTGCAAAATAGAAGATACTAAGTAATCAGAAAGTTAATTGCACAAGCCTTAACGCAACACAACAAAGCCTGTTCAGGCGATGCAAAAGCAATTGAGAAGAAGTTATAGCAATATTTCCAATATACATACCCCAAATGGATGTTACATGTAAGAGAATTATACACATAATTTCAACAGATTACCTTAGTACTAATTCAAGAGGCTTTTTTAAAAAAAAAAAAAAAAATAGTTATGCAAAAGAACTTTAAACTTTTTATGAAAAATAATTTGCTTTGTGTATTAAAAGTCTTCATGTTGAAGGTTAATGTCTTTATCATTATTCCTTTGAAATTTGCTACTATTTTTTATGGCTAGATACTAACAGGCTTTATTTCAGTTGAAGTTTGTAACAGATATTTTAAGCTTCCTGATAATACACAAAGAGGCAGCATTTGAATTTACCACTACACAAGATTATCTAACTCCTACTTTAATCATGCATGGAATTTCACTCATTTCAAACAACAGTATCTAAGACACGTGGATCTATATCACTTGCTTTATTTGCTAATTTCACTTTCCTAGTTTAATGCACTAGCAAGCTATTATCTTCATATGATTCATTCCCTTGATTTTGTAGGACATGCAAACCCAGCAACTGGGGCCTCAAATAACATTAAGTACTTTCTTAAAGCTAACTTGGCACTATAAGAATTAAAAGGTATTTATTAAAGGGTCAGCGGCTATGCTTTTCAGACAGTCACTAAAACCAAGCTTCCTTATTACAGGAAAAGGCTACACATAAAGCATACATACTTTTCTATCCTGAACCGTAATAAATTCCAAGGCAAGTTGTAGGATTTCCATGGAAAGGTTAAGTTGCTGTTTAAAGCTATTATGTAAGCACATGGTAAATGGCTTCAAGTCACAAGTACAAAGCAACACCAACTTCATTTCATTTTACCCCTCTGTGGTAGATACTCCTCCATTGAAGCCCACAATGACTCATCTTTCATGACACTAATGAGGGCTGAAGAGTAGCTGAGAAATAGATTTACAGTAACTAAAATTATGATCAATCACGGCTGCATGTTTATTTTAAGAAACTCAGTCTCTACAACTGGTAACCATAAAACTGGTCTTTCCTATAACTACAACTTCCATAAGACGATGAGGTGTATTACCTCTCTACATTTAAGAGATAATATTGATTAACAAATCTTATACCTACTTACATTTCACCTTACAAGTGAAAAGCAGTTGCTATTTCTAGTTCATTAATATTTACATAATTTATTCCAACTTCTAACCCAACCAAATAAATAGTACATAACTTATAAAAACATATTTTGCTGTATTAAAGTTGGATTAGAATAACTGGTTACACAAAATGAAACAACAAAACTCTCATTGTCTTCCAGAACTGGAGGGATATAACATTTCCCACCGAGCACAGACTAGCCACCGAAATGAAGATGCTCTGATTCTCAAGACAACAGCACAAAGGAAAAAAAAATATTCACAAACCAGTTCTAGCTGCACAGCAAATTATTTCACTAATTCTGTGGTTTGACTCTGGTTAGAGTTCTGGCAACTAATACTTTTCTTTCTTATTTGTAACTGAAGGTGGTTTAGTTAGCTCTAGTATATTTATACCTAATCATATTTGTGCAGTCTGTATAAAGCTCTGAAGAATTTAGGCTAGTGTCCCAAATTAAAATCAGTTTTATTTTTTGTTCATCCACTGTGCCCAAGTATTTCAGACATAAGTTCAGTTTATGAAATAATGCTTTTGTAAACTTTCAAACAGCTTGAGCAAAATTTTTAGGTCTTAATTAAGATAACTTTAGCATTTACAAATAAAGTATGTATGTATTTCTAACCTGGTGCTCAGCAAGAGGTGATAGCAGACAAAACTCAGCAGCAGCTCCCACTTTTTGACTATAACGATGGTGCCAGTAAGTCTCTTTCCTGTAGAAAAAAATAGAAAGGAGGGAAAGGGCAGAAACCCAGTAAAATTTAGAAACAGTAGTATATGTAAAATGAAATGTTACACTGATGACCTACAAAAGGACAAAGCACCACTGAAGAATAACCCAAAGAATACCTTTTTTTTTTTTTTCCCCTCCTTTTACTATATAATTCCGGGAAGCCGTACATGCCATATCTTGCCCAAGTATCTGTAACACTGAAATAAGTTCCCAAGTTACTCAGAATTCCATGCAAGAGTGAGGTATTTTAATAACCAGTTCAAGCAATTTAATGCTAACAAATGATTAAAAATGCTGTTGTGAACTGGAACTATGGCTCTTTGTTACTAGTTTTGAAAATTCTGTGACAGTTAAGATGACCTAAGCACAAAGGTAAAGTACATTCCACAGGTATCGACAGTTTTCCTGTTTGCTTCTGCAAGACCAGTTGGTGTCACTGGGAAAGTCACGGAGGCCTTTAAGTCTGCCTAAATTCAGATTAAGAAAGGGTGCTTCACATGCAGTTTAGGAGTTAAAAGTCTCCTCTCAGAGTATACTGCCCACTAATTCAATCCACTCAACCATTTGTAGTGCAATGTTTTAAAACAGATCTGTGAAATGATCTGTGGCCATGATTTGATAGACATTTTTTTTCAATGTCAATGTTAACATAAGGAGCAGTGGGGAAGCTGCTGCTGCTGCTTACCAACTTGATGCTGCTTTCTCAGTACTGCCAGGACAGCCATTTGTGCAGCCTTGCGGCAAATTGATAGGCTAACAAAAATGTTGGTTTTAACCCTCTTCACTTCACAGAGGATTCACACTGCATCCCAGAAACAGTAGTCTTGGCATAACAGAAAAAGAGGTCTTGGAAAAGCTGATTGCTTCTAACACTAATCCAGACCCCAGAAGACATTTATGTCAAATCATTCTTTAAGCTGAAGCTGCCCAAAGAATCTCTTAGGAGTTGGATTTATTTTTTTTTTATTTTATTAGGAACAGAGGGAATTTAACAAAGACCACTCTGAACCTTCAGTACAAGAGGAGAAAGAACAAAAGTTTCTTGGTGCTGACAGGCTGGGACGAAATTCCACTAAAAAGTCAAAAGAAAAAAGTGACTATGTTTCTGCTGGCTTTGCAAAAGGAAATGATCCAGATCAGAAAAGACAGGACCACAACAGCAACAGTCATATTAGCACAGGCTGCAACAGAACTGCAACCAGTTCACAAGTGGGCTTCAGAGTTGCAACCCAATTCAGTTTTAGCCAGCTGGCCACCCAGGAGTCTTGCACCCCCTTCCCCACTTCCTACAATGATATTAAAGAGACAGATCTCTGTGAGCTTAGTGGGTTTCCTAGGGCAGGCACGCTACATTGTAACTTACAGGCCAGAATTTTTTCCCCTTTCTGCTGCAAAGTGCAAAAGGCTAGTTTTAATTACACACTTATCTGCTGCTTTTTCCCCTATACACATACTTAAAAATATATATAAAAACCACAGAAGACTAAACAAACAGTTCCATATCAGAAAGTAGCAGAAAGCCACACAAAGCCAGTTATAATCATAATAAACTTGCACTTTGGTGGGACAAAACACAACCAAACAAAAGTCCCTAGCTAAGTAGCTTCTCTGTCTGTATCTGTCCATGCTTGAAACACCTTAGCTAAAAAGCCTTGGACACAGGATGGTATTTAAAAAAAAAACAAAACAAAACAAAAAAACCCCTCCATTATTGTAATTTTTTTTAAACTGTCCTGGGCTCAAAAGGGAAAAGTTTTTTGCTATTAATCATTTGGTATAGTATATACTTCATATATATATAGATATATTTCATGTCAAAGTATACACAGAGCATCTCACAACTGATCTGGAAACAGACTTCTTTTTAAATCATGTCTAATATGTGTTCATAATACTACTGTTAGGTAACTAACAATCGGCCGAAGTGCCTATTTAGAGGGCTCTGGTTCACCATTCAGTTGTTGGTTGCTACTTTCAAGTCACTTGAATGTTGATTTAAATGCTGACTTTTAATAATGAAAATATTTTCCATAAGGTAACATAGGGATGAAATTATATAAGTGCATTATGCACAAATGTATACATACATAGAGGTATAAACCAATAGCTACTATGCTTATACTTGACAAGTTTCAGCACATATTTTGAAACTGACTTGAAATAGTCTTAAATTACTGTATCTTTTTGCATGAGACAAATTTCACACTACACTGCACTATTTTTATCTAGCATTAACACTCCATGATGCAATCCCTCAAGGCAACGGGGTTCTCCCAGGTTGACAACTTTTGAGTTATTACAAAAAAAAAAAAAAAAAAGGAAAGTTAGAAATAGCTTCAACATACATAGAAAACGCTGGCTACTAAACTACCCAATTAGTGGAGAGAGTATCAGGCTAGACTTGGGTGACAGCAATTTATTCCACACTTTGCAATTTGTACACTGAATGACTTAGTGCAAATCATTGCATCTTTGATAATTTGGTTTCTCCACCTGAGTCTACATACTAAGCTTTTTATAAGCACTTCCAGATCTCCCGCTGACAAATTCCACATAGCAGATGGATTAGCAACTTTAACAGCATCTTAAAAAGTGGTTTAAGGCTCTTTGCTACAACTATAACAGTTTCAACTTCACTAGAGATGCCAAACAGCTATGAAGGTAAATGAATTGATAAACTCCATCTTGCAGAGAAACATCATTTCACCAAGAACAAAACCTCACTGCAGGTAAAACCACCAAATGCTGAATGAAAGAAACTTCAACCAGAGACTTCACATGTGACAAGGGGGGTGGGTCTATCTTTCTATACTTTTTGCATGAAAAGAGATTAAAAAAAACAAAGCAAAACAAAAAACCACATTAATTAGTAGCACTCTGTTCATTAAAGCTACAGATTAACCATGCCATAAACAAATCCAGTCTCAGTAGTGCAAGTCCAGAGCTACCTGACTAATTTGCTTCCATAACGTGCTTAGCTCTGTGAACCCGATGTTTCTGGACTGTACTGACCTGTATCTCAATAGACCTGAGCTGACTAGAAGGTATGCAGGTTAGCTTCTCAGATTCTGCCTTCTGATTTCCAGAAGCACAGCAAATCTAGTTCTAACTACATTAATTGCTGAGCTAGAGTCACCAAAGTAACTCAGACCCAAGCAGGCTACTCTAAAGCTACTTAAGTACATCCACACCAAACTTGCAGTTAAGGGAAAAAAAACCAAATCACAACATTACAGAAACCCACAAAAATAATTCTAATTTTATGCTATATATAAAGTAATGAGCTGCTCTAAAATGTACATAAGTGTGGGTACCGTGGAACCATTCCCTGCCACAAACTCATAGAATAGTTAGGACTGGAAAGGACCTTAAGATCATCTAGTTCCAACCCCCCTGCCATGCCCAGGGACACTACACACTAAGCCACGTCACCCAAGACTTCATCATCGCACTAGTCTCCTATGATTCCTAACTACCTGTCTTTTCCCATCATCCTAGATGTTAGGAGACAATTGTAGCTACTGTCAGAATACACTCCATAATGTCTGTCAAGGTGGAATTGCTTCCAAGAAAATTTATAAGCTAACATTAAATAATACCAAAATATAAATTACTTTTGAACTATGCTCTAACTTCTCATTTTGTTAACCACAGATATCAAATTAATACCCTCAACGTGGCACATTAGAACACCTGACTGAACACAAATTTCCCATTAAGCTACAGGCAAAACCTAGTTGCTCAAAGTCACAGTGATTCAGAAACAACTAATCTGCAAGCCAATTTCTCGATTTCTTCACAAGCACAGGTCTTTTACTTGTTTCCGTAACACAATCTCACAAACCATGCTCTTCTCAGCAGAAAACTCTTCCAAGTGTTCTCCCACTGTGCAAGCATTACAGCACACCTTAGGCTCACAGAGGCGAAAGCTTTTAAGACTAAAACAAACCTGTAAGACTTTTCAGCTTGCCTAGTACCATTTCAGCTACATACAGCTTTCAAATACATTTGCATAAAGTTTTTTAAAAGTCAGGCTGAATCCTTGTTGTTTTTCTGGTTTCTACAGTGTGCTGGAAACAAGTACAATTTCAAATGATGACATCAGCATACACTCTCATTTATCAACTGTTTACAAGTATCTTACTACAACACATGACTTGTTCTGAAAACGATACTTAGGTCTGCTGTATACCAGAAACTGCTCTGTTAATTCTGATTATAGCTCCATTTCTACGCAATCCTGCTTCATCCTTTCTGACGCGGATTGAGGACTCCTATTCCTTGTCGTGTCCCAGCCAGAGCACCCCCCCCTCCACCGCCACTCGAGCCGCACACTGCCGGGCACCGCCGCTGCGCTTCAGTCCAGAAGCAGCACTTTCAGTCCGCGAAGTCCTCAAGATGAGAAGCGTCGGCTGCGGCCGGGGAACAAACCTGCGCTGGGGGCACGGCCCGCGACACCGACCAGCAGCTGCGACCCAGGCGCTAACGAGCGATACGCGACGGCTGCTCTCGGCTGAGAAGGAGGGAGGGAGGAAGGGAAACAGAGCCGCCTGGGCCTCTTGGGCGCTGAGGCCCAGACGGACTCCTGCCCTGCTCCGCGCCGCTCCCGAGGGCCCGGCCACCTCCTGCCGCCTCGTTCCACCTGTTTCCAGCCCCACCGTCGCTGCCCGAAATCGCCCAAACTTTCTCCGGGGCAGCACAAACAGAGGCAGGCATCGCATACCACATGGGGCTCTACGTGCCTTCCGTCCGGGGAGCAAACCGCTCCTAGGGCTCCCAGATCTGCTCCGTCCTCACTCCCAGGTAGGGCACGCCGCCGTTCCTGGGTCGTTCCCCCGTCGCCTGACGCTCGGGCCCCGACCCCGCGGGCCCCAGTCCTGCCGCCAGCATGCAGAGGCCGCCTCACGCCGCGGCGAAGCCAGCACAGGCCGCGCCGAGCTTCCAAGAACGCCAGTGCCGAGGACGCCGGTGGCGTCGAGTACTCACCTCTGCGCGGAGCCGTTCCCGGCTGCACCACCTCAATCCGGGCCACCGTGAATCAGCCGGATTTCATTCAAACCAAATCCGCCCAGGCCTCCGCAACCACTTCCCGGTTCAAAGGGCACATGGCCGGGGCTTCCGGTCCTGCAGCCCAGGAAGTGGGAGGGGGAGGAGGGGGACTGGGAGCTGTGGTAACGGCGCGTGCTGCCGGTGGTCTTGCTGTTCGTGCTGGCCCCGGGGAGCAGCTGCGGTCATTAAATCTGCTGTATCCCGGCCGCAGGTGGCTTTGGCAGCCGCCGGCCTCCCTCGGCGAGGCGAAGCGAGGGGAGAGGCCTCGCCCGGTATCTCTGTGGCGCTAAGGCCTCAGGTAGCCGTGGCGGTCCGTGGGACCGCGAGACTAGAGGAGGAGTTGAGGCCGACCTGGGCCTGAGGCCGCGGAGGGTCTGGCGGCAGCCGTGAGGAAAGCCTGAGAAGGCGCTGAGGCAACGGGTCGTCCCCGCGTTTTGCTGTGTTTGCTGTTACTGTGCACTAGCAAATCTGTAACTGTCACAGTTACTTCGAGATTTTTGGAAGCAGAGGCCTTCAGACGCCGCCTCTTAGGTGACAATGGAAAGTGGTGCAAAGCCCTTAAACTGTGAAGTGCTGTGGGTTAATGCCCATAGCTCAGAATCAAATTGCAGTCGAATGGCACTTGTGCGCAGAGAACTAAGTGACGGGATAGCAGAAGAGCCAAGGCATGTGGCATCAAATCAATAAAATAATGATTATGTAATAGGAACAGTATCACATGTACTCCTCAAAAACAGTATTACAGAAAAGAGCATGTAAAGAAGAGTAGAGAGAATGTTCATACCCATAAAATCAGTGTAAGCAGAAAAAGTGAGAATTTTTGCCATACATAGAAGATAAACAGATTAACAGATAAAAGCATGCATGGTGATGAATGAGGCAGAGAAGCTAACTGGAATTTCTATTGCACTTACATTAAAATAGGAACAAAATCTCTTGTAAATTAAAAGAAGAAAATACAAGACTGAAAAAACACTTTTTTTTTTTTTCAGACAATATGTGAACAGGTTGTGGAAGTCAGTGCCTCAGAAGCTTATTATGGCTGAAACAATACAATTTTTTAGACTTTATATCTAGTTTTTGAAGTATTACAGGTGTTTTAGAAAGTACTGGACTACTTAAGAACCTTTAAAAGCAATTGGGACTGTGAATAAAGGTTCCAAGAAGAGCATTATGATTTGTTTTTGAAAACTCCTTTAAGGATTGAGAATGTATTGTTAGAAGATGGTACGCATTTTCTGCTCACAGACAACTACACGGAAGCAGGTGAAAAGGTAATACGTTATATTGATATGTAGATATAACCTCACACCAATATAGTCACCCCTTCCATGACACTTTAGCAGACTCAGAAGTCTTGGGTTTTTATACCGTGATGTGTAAAGTGAATCAAAAGAAAGAGAAAGTGTGTTACCATGATAACTGCTGTTCTGCTTTTTAGGAAGGGCAGTCTTTTGGGGAAAAAAAACCCCTCTAAACCAACAACCACCAAAAAAGCAAAAAAAGACCAAACACCACACACACATACAAAAAAAAAGCCCCATCAATATTCCTATAACTATCTCTTCCATCCCTTTTCAGATCTTTACTAGACTGAGGACATCACAAGAGTTAAAATTCCCAAAAGATTCTTTAAAAGCTGAAGGCTTAAAATTTAGTTTATGTTGTGATTCAGACTTTTCTTTTTCCTGTTACTAATGCAAAACTTACCGGTGCAGTTTACTTCTGCACCCACAGCCAAATTGTTCAGAAAAAAAGTAGACATACATGTGTCTGTCTGCATATGTGTGTTTATATATATATGTCTCATGCAAAAGAAAACTTGCACCCTTCTTCAAACAGGCTGTTAAATTCTTTCCTGGTTTAACCTGGCAAAACCTAACAACTACAGTCTTGAGACTGTATTTTGAGAGTCTTGCATATTTTAATGTTCTCAGAAGTAATTAAAATAATTATGTGGAAAAAAGTTGGTTTTTTTTATTATTTCATCAATGAGGTTAAGTATTAGTTCAGTCAACTGAAATACATTGTATATTTTCCTGATTTGTACTATGGTTTTGAGAGCAATCCTTCTATTCCGCTGTGTTCACTGGAATTCTGACAGAATTCCATGAGAAATACTAAATACATTTCTATCCTCGATCTGCAGTCATGTGTCTTTAAGCACTTCTGATAAAAAGAAAGAAACAAAAATATTTACAAAAAAGCATTCCCCTATGTTAATGGGCACAGTAAGGAAAACCAACATAGTTAGGTCTTTCTAATTTACCTCTAATCACCGACTTAAATGAGCTATGTCATTTCAAGCCATGTGAGGATTTGGCCCTTCTCCTTTGAAATACAAAGTGAAACAGACTTTCATTGTTATTCTTAATTTCATTGCAAGTCATAGTATTGACTTTTTATATATATACATGTATTGAAATTTTATAAATAAATATAGTTACAGAAGAAGAAAAAAGGAGAAAATAGGAGAAATATTTACATTAGAAAGTATAGTGAATTAATTGGATATACAGAGGCAGTATCATAGTTGGTACTTATGACAGATGGTATTTTATATTTTTATATAAAAAAGATATATTCTTAATCATATATGTCAAAGAAAAGAGACCATATGTTGTTAAGCACTTCCAAATTGTCATTTAATCTGAAGGGCACTCTCTTGCATACTCCTGAATCCCATATTGTTTTGACCTAACCAGCTCTAATCCATAGGATGTTTTTATTTATTATTTTGCTATAATGCAGTGAAACTGTTCAAGATACGTTCCCTTTTTTATTGTTTGGGTGGCTGTCATAAGTGGTAAAAACTTCTTTCAAATGGATCCTTGCATTCTTCTGGTTTTCCTCATATTAACCTATCCTTGTTTGTAGTAAAGCGATCAGGAGGGATCAGACTTGCAAAGAGATCACACCTTTTTTTCTGACTCCTCACTTCTCTGGTGTGTGATTTTTCCCCCAAGTCTTGTTTTTGATTGGGTTCAAGCAGCAATTTTCCTGCAGGTCTGTAATTAATGTGTTTAATTTTACAGAGCTGAGTGACGAAATTGAAGAATTGTATGTAGAACATGAGGAATATATAGAGGGACTGGCCACAGTTTCCTTGCAAATCATATTTTGCAAACAGAATGTTGTTAGTGCTGGGACAGGAGGAAGTCCCCAGGACTTTGTTATAATATTAAAAAACAGAACAAAACTAAAACTCAACAGAAGATAGAATTTTAGAAAGTCTAGGATAAAAATGCACTCCATTTGCATTGTGAATTGAACAAAACATTAAAGTTGTGGACTGTTACATTTTCTATGTTTAAGCATGTAGAAGAGAGCATAGGGAATGAATATACATTGGGGAGTACCAGAGCTGACATCTTCCTTGTGAGGGGATAATAGAATCAGTAGCAGTACACTTGCTTCTTTTTTTTTTTTTCTTCTTTTTTTTTTCTTTTTTCTTCTTAGAACTATGTTTGTTAGTCAAACACTGAAAAAGTAGAGGAACAGTAGTTTCTTAAACTGAAGCCTTTTATCCTGAGAATGGACTGGAGCTCTGCCTTGACAAACCTATATATGGGAAAATGGTTTCCTCTGTCATACTTGGCAAGCACTCAAAACAGTTACAAGTGCTTACAGTGACCCCTCTGACATTCCCAACAGCTTGTAAAATGCCTGATAACTTTTTGCTGTGTACAGACTAATAACAGGTCTTGTCACAGACAATGAATAAAATTTTACAAGATTATTTGAAGATAGTATATGAGTGAGATGACTTTTTTTAGTCTCTCAGCAATTCTGCAATCAGCTGCAGAAGGCTGTTAGAGGTTTGAAAGAGGCTTCATTAATCATGAAACATATGATTATTGAAAACGTGCAAACAAATTTATCTCTTCTAGAGCATAGACCTGCCCATTAAAGTATGACAAGTATAAACCCAGATTAATTTGGGTGAGAAGAATGGTAACAATGTATTTGGATATAATCCATCCCCATTTTGAAAGAAGAGAGTATTCAGAAAGCAAACATTCCCTCCAGTGAGTCATAATACCACCCCTCCCAAACGGAGCCAAAAGATCTTGTTTATATTGGAAGTTTCAGTATTTGCCAGCCAATACAAGTTTCACATACAGTCCTAAAGGAAACTGGACTTTTGTCTTTTTATGTCTATTTAAAGTGATGTCTGAGTTGTGAGATCTACAAACCATCTGGAGAAGATAATGCCAAGAAAAAAAATCAGTCTTGCTGGAAATGCCTGTGTTGGGGGTGTCAATGGAAAATTTTTATGAAGAAACAGAGAAGTGGGTTTGTGTCCCTGGCAATTGCAAAGGTGCTACTCCGTGAGAGACATATTATTTAAATAACTGTGTAGAAGACTGTAAGTTGAAGGCTGTAAATGAAGAGAAAGGTGGTATGTAAGGTGGGCATACTATGGTTGGGTTTTTTTCTGGATTACTGTGGGATGGAACAATGTTCCACCTAATTCTAATTTTTTTTTTTTTATTCAGTGGGAGTTTTTCCTCTTGTGACACAATAAAAATAAATTTCACACTTCCTTTAGTACTTAAGATATTTCTGTTGTTGGAATGAAACATTCCTTTAAAAAAGTGCTGTGTAACTAGTAAATTGTTTTTCACCAATGTCAGGTAGTGAGAGCCAAGAAATAGGACAATTTCAATCACTTCTGTGGCTATGTCTGTGTTAGAATGTAGTACAGACTAGTAGGAGCAAATCATGTTTTATTTCTTTCAGCATTTTTTACTTTGGATAGCTCTAATGGAGACCCATAGAGTGAATGCAATGCCCATGTGCAACAAAAGTGTATTAAGCATATTCCTGGTGTGCAGTTTTTCATACGAAAGAATCCATTTCCAGCACTCGCAGACATCTTCATGGGGCAAAACAAAGCATCAAAGTGCATCGGAACGAAGAGTTTTGCTTTCAAGGCACGCCCTGGATCCAAACTAAAACCTTCACTGTAGATGCATGATATGTTTGGTTTTTTTTTTTTGTGGCAAGAATTAACCCACAGTATGGAAAGAAAACATGGCAGAAAGCTGGAGAAGAGTGAAATAAAACTGAAGAAGGTGAAGTCCTCCACATTGCTACACATGGGATGCCCAAGGCACTGGGTATATACAATATGTTCTATGGAGAGCCCGAGGGACCTGTAAACTGCTAGATAAAACCCATTCAGTGAATATTTTGATCTTCACTAGAGTGTCACTTGGGAAAGGCACATTTTTTACAAGAAACCAGCTGCCAGATGAGACCATTGACCATTGTTAAGATCTTTAAAATAAAGCCAAGTAATGTGAATTGGAGCAGTTAACAGATGGATGAATTACTTGTGATATAAGTGATAACCAAGTCAAAGCAAGGTGAGAAAAGGACTTGACATTGCAAAGAACAGCGGATATTTGCAGGGCTAGTAAAGACTGCTTCCCAAATAAAAGTGTTAGCTAGTGGTGAAAGAACTGGAGTGTATCTAATTAAAAATGCATACCAAAGCATAAAGAGAGAATACAAGGGTAAACAAATGGCAGAGACCAGACTTGTTTTCAATAGATGTAAAATCAATCACAACATGGTGAAAAGGTCCTGCACAAGAGGTTCAGTGTCCTGTATACAATGAAAGCAGCCATTTTGCAGAAAATAGATTGCTTTCAACTCAACTTGTAAAGATATGCTAAAGAAAAGCTATCCACAACTATCCTGCTGGAGGACATAATGATGGTGACAACAGTGAAAGTAATTATAATGTCTTATTAAAGGATAGTAGGGATGATACTATTCTATGAAAACAGATTTTCCACTCAGCCAGAACCTTTTCCTTTAAATTGCCCCACAAACAGGGATGCAATTTGTGCATTTCTCTAATAACACAAAAGTAAAGAAGAATTGCTACATAGCCTCATTCCACAGTGCTTCCATAAATTAGTTAAGTCTATAGAGTTTACATTAATAATCAGAATAATGTAGCAGAGACTAAGGTATTTGCAGTCTTGGTGCCACTACAGAACAGGAATCTGTTTATACTTCTGATTTACACTGTTACTTAGGAAGTGAAAAAACCCGCACTTTCTGTTTAACTAGAATTAAGTAGAAACTGGAGCTAACACAAAAGAATGTATCTGACTTATTCACGAAATCTGTGACTTCCACATAATCTTCCTCTTCATAATTATGCAAGCTATTGATCAGGTGTTGACTCTTCCCTTTAGGATGGTTTCAGTTCTTGCAATCCACCATGATACATCCCACGTCATTTTTTCCCTTCACTGTCCTGACTCTTTCTTCCAGCTCCTCTTTAGTAGAATTCTCTGCTCTGCGTATAAACATTAAAGCATGATGGAGCCTTATTTTGTTTGGAAATTTTCTGAGATAATACAAATTGTAAACAGCTAGCTAGATAAGCTTAGATATTTCTCTTTCTTGGTTGGTTTAGAAAATACCTATTTTATTGATTGAACATATACATCAGACTTCAGTTGGTTCAGCTCTTTGTAACATAAGGCACTATTAGAAGGAAAAGGAAAATAAAATACAGCATAATTTTTTCTTGACTATGCATTATTTGTACAGCTGTGATTATGTTTTTTTCTCTGCATTGATCAGAATAAAAATATTAGAAGCAGTAGAAAAGGTTTGTTTTATACTTGTAGCATCTGAATTGTCAGAAATATGATTTTTCAGGATTTTATTCTACTGAATAGGCAAGCTCCTTACGAACATTGATAAAATTGTAATTTGGATAGGCAGAGTATTTGCAATTGGCAATGAACTATTACAGGTAAGCCAAGATCCTTATTTTAGTTATATTGGCTGTGTGCCATAAAATCATAGAATACCATAAATAAATACAGTAGCAATTTATCTCATCTCACTAGCTATCTTGATTCAGTTGATTTAAGGTTATAAAATGACTTTAATTATATGTTGTAACAGTTGGTATTTGGAGACCTAAATATTTGGAACCATGTGGTAGCAGTTTAAATCTCCATTGCAGAAATGATCTGAAGAAGCTCTTAATACTGCCCAGATTTTTAATTTCAGTGATTTTTAAAAAAATCATATGCTTCCAGATTTTTTTCTTCAGTTAGGGAGTTCTGATTCTTTTAGCTGGAGCTACTAAGCACTTTCCCCCTCCCCCCCATCTTGTTCCAGGTCCTGAGTTCAGTCCAAGCAGCAGCTGAACCTATGAGTTTTCATTGCAAAGGTAGGATGCGGGAAATATGATCCATTTCAGATATTTTTTGCTAGGGTAATAGTAAGATGTCTTTATCTCTTGCAAAGAAGGTAGGTGTAAATATTACACTTGCACATACTATTTTTTATTGAAATATTTGCATATTTGTTGTTTGAGTTCCTGATAACTAATGAAAGCACTCAGTATCAGTTAAGGCATTGTTCTGTGAAAAGTTCATGTTAATTTTAAATTAAATTCAATTTAACTAAACTTAATTTAGTTTATTTTAAACTGTATTTTATGATTGTATTTCAGATTTGGTTATTCTGCTGAAAAAAACAGGACTTGCTTGTTTATTCTTGCTTTTAAAGTGTTGTCACAGCACTGTCTAAGTGACTACATTTTGTTTCACTGATAAAAATGAATCTAAATCCAGATAAGCAGAATATCACACAGATAAGCAAAATGTTTGAGGCAAAAGTAAATATAAAAGCTTGTTGTAATTAAACAAATATATGGAAACTAGAAAATGAAAAATTGATATTCATTAAGTTTTTTAAACTATTGTATTGCTGGTATCTAAGTTGCTGGGTTGTTAAATGTAATGCAATACACATTGAAGATCATGGATTTCAGTTAATATAGCAGAGAAACTTTTCCATAGCCTGCAGTTCACAAAGTTGACTGTAGTGCTTTAAAAATGCTTTGGAGTTTTTGAGTAGTTTTGAGTATTTGTCATGAATTGCACTGTTTAAAATATCTGAAATACAGTATGATGATTAATATAGCATTTGTGCAATAGAGAATTTTGAGTGTAATAAATGCAATTGTTAGTCTCAATAATCTTTTCCTTACAGTAGTTACACTCTATAGAAACTACCTCCGGGCATCAGGGCCTTATAATAGTATGTTTGTGTATTTTTGGAACTTGGAGGTATTGACTAGTGTTTGTAGATTTAGAACTCCCACTGTGTTGTCCTTTCTGTAGTATCCTGTTCAGCACCTGTCCAGCAAGCTAACATAATTATTTACTTCTGTCAGTTTAGTTTTATGCTCTGTATTGTGAAGTTTCTCTTCTCCACAGAACTTGGATGTAGAAATTAATTAAATTACATATTTCCAAGTAACCTGAAAGAATCAGTTTAAGCAAGAGTGATAATCTCATCTAGCTAACAATCAATCATTTTTTGTATTCAACATCCTTCACTTGCTGTTTTCAGCAACTCTAGATAGCCTCTAAAAAATCATCAATCCTTTGTTGCATATTTCTTTATGAGCACAGATGCTTTATAACTTCTATTGAGTGACTGTAAATAATATCATTTTTAATTAGAAATGCGCTGATTTGAAACTGCCTGCTCATCTTAGCTCCATCTTTCAGGTAACTGGAGCTGCTAATTACTTTCAAAAAACCAGGTCAAATGGTCACTATCTGAATTTATTAACCACTAAGCAAAATATGTCTCTCTTTCTAAAACCAGGAAAACTTTACAGATATTTTTAAAGGTCAAATTTTGTGCTCTACTTTACCCATTGACTTTGTTCTTGGTAATAGGGATGGGATTTTGTAATAGTAGTAATACATGAATAGTTAATATTGTTTAAATGAGTGATAGGTAAACTAGCTCTGTTCTTTTGTAATGGAAACAAAATGTGTTCTTCATGATACACATAAGCAGTAACCTTAAGAATCTCTGTCGCACTCAAAAACTTCCCAAAACAGTTCATTCAGATTTTCTCCTTAGTCTTTTATGGTTTTGTTTCTCAAGTAAGTAAAGGGAAAAATAATCCCCAGTAGTAATCATTGCATGTAGGCTACCAAATAATCTGTTCAAATAATCATCAAAATCAAGTATAGAGGCCAGGTCTTTTAAACCATGTCTTCTGACCCTCTGCATGGGACACAATTTTTAAGGAAATATTTTCTAGTTTTGAGAAAACAAATCAAAGCTATTGTAATATTTTTTTTGCTAATAGGATGAATGTTGTCCAATCTAGATCTATACTTTATGTGACTGGTACTGTTATACACACAGATACTTAAGTAACAAAAGAATTTTGTAAATGCAAACCACCCTTACTATCTTGAAGAGTAAGAGTAGGTTGCCTGCTGCATGAAAAGTAACCATGCTTCTAATTATTTGAGGATATCTTTGATATTGCAGTTAGTTTTTAAACAACCAGTAGACTTAAAAGTTGGTGAGCTATTTACAGTATTAACATAGTGTAAGCCTTTTATTTTATGGTGCTTCTTTCAGCTCTTCTTCATTTCCTGAACATTTATTAAATTTTCATCACTGCTTACCAGTAAAATTCTAGATAGTTTTGATATTTCCCTTATAATTTAAAATTGGCTTCAGATATACTTGGCTGATGTGGATTACATTAACGTAATGAATGAAGCAGTGTAATGTTTTCATACTCGTGTGTTGTTACAATTGTGTGTTGTTACAATGCAGGTAAGTTTTGTTCCTTGTTGCTTTTAGCATTAGAAAAATCCCTTAAATAATATCAAGTCGTTCTTATGACAGAGAAAGCAGCTACCCCTTACGCATTTTGAGCAAAGTGGTATTTTTGGGAAGAAGAATCCACTCTGCTTAAATTTGGGCACACAGATCTATAGCCTCTTGAGGTTTTTGTCATTTTGCTAGTTGAATAAGCAGGGTGGTTTTTTCGTAGAAACAGCTAAGAGCGCTAAATATGCTGTTTCATAAAGCTTACTAAAGAACGATGGGTTTATTTTATTTTACATTGACTGATACAAGTAGGAGGGGAAGACATATTATCATGTAGGATTGTACACATCTATTGCATGTTTTCATGGAGTATATACTTATTATTTCTTTAGAAAAAATGGTTAAGATAGATCTTCAAACACAAGGAAATGTTGTGAATAATGCTGTCTTTCCCTTTTAAGAGTTGCAAACATGTTCTCTGTGACTCAAGGCATCTTGGCATAAACCATTCTACAATGGCCAAGGAATAAGATGTGTGTTTAGTTTTATTGGTCTGTATTTGGTCACTATTTGTCTTTAAAGCTCAGAAATTCCAGAGCGGCATTATCAACTCAGTTGGCAGTCCTCTTATTTTAGACCAGAACTGCTACTATCTTTAAGAACTGCATATAGTAAAGGTCCTGGCTATAAACGGTCATCAGAATTCTATGGTGTTTTCTGTAATAGCTAAATGCTAATTTTTCTTTTAGTTAATTCGTCATGTAATTCATGATATTGCAGTCAATGGGAATACTATTACTAGTATCTGCTAACAGCAAGAATATTTTTTTGGATGCATTTTCCTCTTTGTGCATTGAACTATTACAGATAATGTCTATTGAACAGGTATGCCTCAATGTAGACAATACCATTCCTCTGTAGTGCAGTATGTTAAAAAATGAAGTGATGAACTTTATCTTTGATTTAGATGGAAAAAAATAGTTCACAAGATCATTAGTACTTATTACCATTTACATTAAATATCTATGCTACTGCATGTATTTGTTCTGCAAATGTTGGTGGAAAATAAGGCCATGCATATTCCTACAACAAAGCTGTTCATTGTATAATTTAGTTTTCAGCTGAGTCTGAACTTACTGCAGGTGAAAATAAGATGATCCAGATCTGTCAGCACTGATATACATGTAGGTGGTTCCATTATTATAATTTGTGAAATGCTCACAAGCTGTCTTTATGAGGATGCTTATATGGAGTAATGTATTAAAAAGAATCAAGATGTTCAACCTTATGATGGCATTGCAGTTGTGCAGTTTGTGTAAAGTGATTAAATGTTCCTGAAATACACATGAAAAGTTTTTGAAGAGGAAAATTGAGTGTTGCTATTGTATGATTTTGTGTGGAAGGTAATACTACATCCTTTTAGAGAGAATTTTTCTGCTTTTTATGTGACAGATATGTTTCAATCAAATGGAATTTATAAGTATTTATAAACCAGATGCTCTTTTCATAAGCTGTAAGTTACTATAACACTGTTGTTCTTAGATGGAGCAATGGTATTAGTTGCAGAACTGTCACTCTTGAATAAACAGTCAGAGTTATTGCATTAATACTAATAGAATTTCTGGACTTACTTTACTGTTTTGAGAAGACCACTCTTCTTTTTTCTGTCTTTTCTTAGATTTTACTTTCAGCTGTTGTTTAAATTTGCAGTGATAAGCATGTGTAGTATGTGTAATAGGTTTTAGAACCAGTCCACAACTCTGATTAAAATAAATGATTGAAAAAAAACCAAACCTTACTTAAAATACCTACTTTTGAGAAGCTTGCTAAAAATAAATAAAAAAAGTATAATATGATAAGATAAATGGATCTAAACCAGTATTTCATAAGCTGAATTTCAGTCCTCTCCCTTCCTCTCATGTTCAGAGCAGTAGCAAAATGAGGCTTTTATGAAGTTTTATTGAGACTGGCTGGTACACTTAGAAAAAGAAAAAAATATATGAGGTTTTGGACTCATGGCTTTTTCATAGAGTCATTCTGTTTCATTTACTTCCTGTGAAGCAAAAAGGAAACAATTATTTCTGAAATGACACCAATTTAAGTTTGCGCTCCTGTAACTGTATGGATATGCCATTTCAGAGCTCTTCTTGGGATGTTTGGTCCACATATGAATCCATGTTTGAGCTTGAATAAGGAAAAGGGCCAGCTCCATGGACATTCTTTATGAGAAGAGAATGAGCTGTAGTCATGTAAAATGAGCTGATCATGTGAGTGCTTAACCATATATCCTACTTCAGTTTTGGATTAACAAAATATTCCTGATCTGTAAAAAATAGCTTTATGGGCACCTAAACAAGCAAGGTATTCCTCATCATGTGAAACTAAGGGCAAAGAATATTTTATCTATCCCTGAAAACAAAATTTGTGCAGTGAAGTGTAATCAACTCTATTGATTAAAATAAGGTATTGAAAAAATAGCTTCCAATTGTGGAGCCTTTTTTATCTACCTGAAGTGTGAATATTGGAACCATCAAATTTTCATAGAAATAGCAGCTCTGCTTTTCTCCTCTCTAGTTCTGGCCAGTGTGCCATTTTTGAAATATTCAAACAAAGAAACCACAAACCGCTAGTCACACCACAATACCAGCTTGTGTTTACATTTTCAGCTCTCCAGATCGTGATCCTATTGAGTGCACATAGAGTGAGTGCGTGTACACGCGCCCATCCACCATCAGGAGAAACGAAACTGTAAACACAAGCTGGTATTTTGGTGGGGGCACACTAATATGGCGGTTGGTGGGGTCAGAAGGTGGAGGGTGAATTATGGATCCAGAATTTCCTTGTATTTTTCTCTTTAAGTCAGGCTGCTTGCACAGTAGTTGCTTTTCAAACTGAAATGTTTAGTTGTTTAAAAAAAGTAGGGCCTACTTTCATTAATTTTAAACTATGTATTCCGACTCAAAAGAAGATGGATGAAAGCACTAATACTGGACATACTTAAACTAGACAATGAGTTAGAAACTATTACAGGAAGTTCTGCTTGCATGAGTGGAGGATGGGCAAGAATGATCTCCCAGTTTTTACCATTTATGGAATTCTTTGCTGAACTCCCTAGCGAATCATACTGCTTATTATTAATCTAAATGCTAAAAAAATTCTTAAAAATTGTATGGTGTGAGAAAAGCGACTTGTCTTTACATTTGGAGAATCTATGATATATATTTGAATATAAACTCTTAAGGTATAGAGCACTTGAGGGGTAGACTGAAGAGATGAAATGTATTTAATTAGATATCTCTGAGAACTTCTTATGTTATCTATTGCCTAATTGAAACATGCCTGCAAACTTTTTTTTTTTGGGGGGTGTAGGTATCAATTAAATAGTATTATTTAACTAAAGCTAGAGGCTAGAGTGCCTGAACAAAACTTTTACCTGGAGAATATTTGGGTTTGCTGCTTACGGATCATCTGTTGCCATTAATCTTTATGGAAAACTCATATTCGCAGCCATTTGAAGCTGATAAAACTTCCTTACTGACCATTTGTAGCCATTTTATCCTGCCTTCTCCAGGAAAAAATAAGAAAGAGGAGTATTGCTGCAAGAAGGGGTATATTGCTATTTTGAGAGAACAGAACACTGGAATGCATGATCAAGCCATGGCTTTAAGGAGCAGAACAGAATATGAACAAAAGGGAAGCTGTTGTCTTCAAAAAGAAAATAGTCTCCCACTAAAACCTAGCTAGTCTAATAGCTTCTCCTAGGGTGACAGCAGCGTGTCCTAATTTTCAGTCCCATCATATTAGCATATTGTGTTAACAACAGCATTTCTGAGCTTACTCCTTTAAAAGCTACATGTTGTTCTTAGTTCCATAGTAGACCTTTAAAGCATTTCAAAATAAATCGGATTATGAATACCACTGGTTTGTAAATTGTTAAAAAATAAATAGTCTTAAAAATAGTAAAAAGCAGACAATCTTTTTTCTTTCTCAGAAATTATAAATGCATTTTATTAGTTGCAAGTTTGATTACTTAGCACACAATGCCGGTATTTACCTGATCCTTTTTTAAAAACAAGTCATACATTAGAGGGAGCACAGGACTTAAAAAAACAACCAACAAGCCAACCAACCAAACACAAACTAACACAAACCAAAACAAAAACCCCACAATAGGCTTTGTTGTGAACTGTCTACACTTTATGGAAATTGCGTAACATCTTAGTTCTTAGTACATGTCTGGTTAAATAGAGTGAAGAAGTCTGTTCACCTGCAATTAAAGGACTTGTGAAATTTGATATGTATGTCTTTTGAGCATTTGTAATTGCTAACTGAAGAGACTAAATATAGTAATTGCTTATGCTTATAATTATGGTGATCCTTTTGTAACAATAATATTCAGAAGACTGTAATTCGGCCACAAGATCTGAAAAGATATCACAAAATTTTAAAAACAAACAACAAACCTAAACGGCTCTTAATGTAATTTAGTAAGTCTGAAACCAAGATATTTTCATCTGCACCTTGAGATAGTTCGTAGAATATCAGAGAGAGATTGGAAAAAGTGCCAAAGAGGGATACATTTTCTTTCGTACTGCTGTCACATTTGTGCTATTAAATCACTGATATCTTTTTCAGGTAAGCTTTAAGTTATTTGTGTGAAAAATATTTTTTTTTAAATTTTATTTAGTGGAAGTTGAGATTCTCAGTGTAATCCATCACACAATATTGGGAAATTTTCAGTAAAATCATGACCAACTGCTGACAAACAGCAAACTACTGAAAGCTTAGTGAGCTAAAGCTTTTGTAGAACAAGTTGGTAGTTGGTGGGAGGTCCCATCTTGCCCTCTCATATAAATAAATGGTTGATAATCTTTTGTTTCAGCAAGTTTCTTGTCTGCCATTTTTTGAAATGTAGATCCCCTTTCCTTCTCACTGATAGGTACAAGGCATACTTTGTTTTAGGGGTGACTTGCTACTTATTTCTGTGGACATTTCATCTCACTCTTATCTCTCTATTCATAGCCTGGGAACCCATCTGACAGTAAAAAAGAGCTAATCTTTCAAAGACTTATCTAGCCTTAAGATAAAAAGCTCCTTCTCTGAGAAGGCAGAGCAATAGAGATCCACCAGGGAACCCATCAGTACTCAAAGATACGGAGTTGTCAGAGATCTGCCCCAGACCTTAAGGAAGAACTAGTTCGCAAGAAGTGATGAATGTTTCCCCCATATGCATGTTTTCTACTAGTAGCTGCTTTACTATGTTTTACTCTAAAATGTTGTGTTTCTATGAAATCTTGTCCATGCAATCCATAATCTTCTGATTTATGTCTTCATAATTTTTTTTTACATAATTCTCACAGAATTCTTATGGTGTCATATGAATGACCATTAGACTAACCAGTAAAGAGAGTATAGGTGCAGTAGTAACTATAGCTGTATAGCTATTAGTAATACAAAGCTACAGCCCTGTTTTGTAACATAAACTTGTTCTTTAATACAGAGCAGAAAAAAGTAGAATTGGGAAGATTGTATTTCTGAATGCCACAGCCAAGGGAATTGGCAAAGTTCAGTCACTCTTTAATTCCCATTTAAAATGCACCAAAGAATAAAAAACCCCAAACAACTCAACTAATGAAAAGAAAATTTCTAGAGTTGGTATGCTGTTGAATCATTGGTGTGAATAGGAACCATGTAGACAAATCCCACCTATACACACTTTTGCATTCTGCCAACACACTGCAATGACAATTTCACTGTATTTATAAATAGAAATAATTATTAGCATAATTTTTAACTGTCAAATATGATTTTCTTTCATATTTACTGTGTGTTCATTGCATATGTTTTAATGTAGTACCCGGAAGAAAATTGTTTTGAAGTTATACATAATTGCAGATTTGATTTTTAAATTTAGAAGTAGGCTGAAAATATGCATGAAGTATATAAATAGTAGATAATAAATAGCTTCATAATCATAATATATGAACTGATTTTAACAGCATAGCACTCGATGGAGGATTACTTTCATAGTTACTTAACTGGAAAATTTCTTCCATGAGAGCTGTTCTTTTAAAAGGCTTTTGCTGACATTTCAAAGTAATATGATGTATATTTGCATATAGTAAACAGTAAAACACTTTACAAAATGCACTGTATTCAATTTACAATTAAATGTTTTTGAAATATTCTTTAAAGGGTCTGATTAAGTCTTGCATGGGTAAAACTCTGTTCAGCATCAAGTATAATAAACTGGTGGACTCACACGTGGTATGCCAAATGGTTGAAAATACATTTGATGAAGTAGGTTGTAACTACTATTACTATCACTGTAATTGAAGGGTTTGTTGGGGTTTTTTCTTGGGGGAGGAGTATGGAATGACTTGCCTTATGTTTGTTTTGAAGAAGTTCCTTCAGAATTGGATCTTTTTTACAGTAAATCGAAGGCCGTGGTTCCACTAAAGCTGAAGCCAATCTAAATGTTGATTGCTGCAAGCCCTACTTTTGGCCATATGTTACCACCGCTTTCCCTTGAGCTCTCTTTGCTGTGCTCTTCTCCAGCATTTTCATTGGCATCTTTGTTCATCTGACTTTACACTGAATCTCCTATAGCTCAAAGGCATGCTACTAACCCAAAGTAGTATGTTTATAAGGCTGGTTTTCTGTCTCTTTGGCTTCCTTATGGGGTCAGATCAATATTTATGCCAGGAAGGCATGCAACCAGGTTCAGAAACAAAAAAGAATCTCTTTTGATAGGGGCTTGTTTTTAAAGCAGCCTAGTTGTATTTTCAGGCTGCATTCTGAATAGTATTCTGCCATGAAACAACTCACCTCTGAGGGAAGGCGGTGGGGGGACAGAGTCATCCAAACAGTACTGCTACTGCAAGGGAGTAGGCAGACATGCTTGTCAGAAAGCACAATAGCAGCTCTGATGCAGAGCAGTTCAAAGTGTCATGAAGCTGCAGCTTTACCTAATAAAATTGGATACTTGGCTATGTGTTGCTTGGAAATTGTCAGGATATGTTAGCTTTTAATTTCAAACAATGTCTTGTTTCTATTTAAAAAGAAATAGGTTAAATGTGCTGGTTTAGGATGGCATATTGGACCAGTTTGAAATTAGTCTTGTAACATTTTCAGTTACTAAATTATTGTCCAATAATTGTTGTATAATTATGGGTTTAAAATATTTAAGAGTGGGAATCTGAACCTGATTTCTTCACATCCATAGAAGTTCTGTTTCTCAGTGCAGGATTAGACATACTCTCAAACTCCCTAAAACTCAGGAGTGACATCATCTTACCGCAGAATTGGTCACCCAGCTGCGTGTTACAGCAGTAGACCCCAGCAGATTTTAAACATTTAGATCTGTCAGCCATCAAGGCTTTCTTCTTATGCAAGAAAGATCCTGTAACTGCATTAGTTGTTCCAAGACTACCAGTACTTCTAAAGTAAGACAGAGAGTCTTTTCAAAGTATAATACATAAAGACTTATTTTCAAAGTATTTACAGAAAGAAACTAAGTAGCTTTAATTGTGCCATATTAGATGTGCAATATTGCATCATTTTAATTATCTTGAAGCGTTGTATCTAAATAGTATTAATGAGGTTAATATCCATAAGAAGACAGATTTAGAATCTCATTGCTAAAACTGGTCAAATAATTCATAATGAATTATTCACCTTGTTTTTTTCATGAACTCTTGGTGAACAGATTGTGATTTTCTCAGAATGATTAATTATTCAAAGTTATTCACCAAAAAACTTAAAATTCTTGGGCTCAGTTTCTTGGTGAGCAATATATTGTGAACATCTGACCAGCCCCAGTATTACAGATCTTACAAAAGTGGGGTTTTTTCCCATTGTGACCTTTCCCCATTAGTCCAGGTCTCCCTGAGATTAAATGCTTATAAGACTTTTACTGTCATTCCATCTAAGGAATATCCCTCTAAATCAGACAGATACATCCAGTAGCAGTCCTAAAACTAATACAGTATTGTCTCTGCCTCTCAGTTACTGATGTATTCTGTACTACACATTAACATGGTTTTCCATTCTTATCTTCAAGAGATGACTCATCGTCAGTTATATAGAGATGATGTGGGTTTATATATTGAATTATACATTCAAAAGTTCCTTAGAATTATTGCTGAAAACATTCTGTATAAGTGAATAATATTGTAAATTGTTTATCTAAATGAAGTGAATTTAATTTGACATGTTTTAGTATTATCTGTGTATTATTAAGAACAAGGCTTTTTTTTTCTTCTGTAGTAGTTTGTATCCATAGGCACATTGCTTCTCCAGCTCTCAAACATGGAAGTTATCAATCTCCACTGTGATTTCTTCAGTTTCTACAAAAACATCTCCAGTGGAATGGCTACAGTTGCTGAAACAGCCATGGATTAGCCAAAGTTTTGCAAATACTATCCAGAAATGTTGGTTCAGTCCCAGCTTCTACTACTTTCCAGATATTTCTTCTTTCTCAAGATCTTTCTCAAGAAAAATCCAATTC
Organism: Psittacus erithacus; assembly: GCA_009867235.2. Lineage (NCBI taxonomy): Eukaryota > Metazoa > Chordata > Aves > Psittaciformes > Psittacidae > Psittacus > Psittacus erithacus. The sequence continues at coordinate 581 of WYDI02026481.1, read as the reverse complement.
TGAAGTTCACTCTCACTGAGGAGCAATTCTGTCTTCCAATGTGTCGTGGTTTAAACCCAGCCGGCAACCCAGAACCACGCAGCCACTTGCTCACTTCCCCCGTTTCTCCCCCACTCCCAGAGGGATGGGGAGGAGAATTGAAAGAATATAACTCCCACGGGTCGAGGTAAGAGCCGTCCAGTAACTAAGGTATAACACAAACCACTACGGCTGCCGCCAATAATAATACTGATAAAGGAAATAACAAAAGAAGAGAATAAACCGCTCACCACCCTGTCAACTGATACCCAGCCGGACCCGAGCAGTGATCTAGCCCTTCTGGGTAACTGCCCCCAATTTATATATTGGGCATGACGTGCTGTGGTATGGAATACCTCTTTGGCTAGTTTGGGTCAGGTGTCCTCTCTCTGCTTCCTGCTGGCTTCTGCTCCTCCCTGGCAGAGCATGAGGCTCAGAAAGTCCTTGGTCAGAGTAAACATTACTGGGCAACAACTAAAACCACTGGTGTTATCAGTGCTGTTCCCAGGCTGAAAGTCAGAAACACAGCGCTGCACCAGCTACTAAGAAGGAGAAAAATGACT